>JALDNG010000032.1:1890000-2030000 GCA_024349245.1 Neodontobutis hainanensis
TTCACTGCACATTCTTACACATTCATACAAGGTGGGTTAAGTGTCTTGCCCAAGGACACAACGACAGTATTTTGTGGGGAGAGCGGGAATCGAACCCACCACCTTTCGGTTGAAGGACGACCGCTCTACCACTGAGCCACTGCCGCCCCCACTACCCATTGTCCATTTTTTTTGTTCCTTTCTCAGACCCACTCACCCCCAACAGCAACAAAGGGACATATATTGCTTTCCTTTGATTAAAAACAATAATAAAACTGTATAATTTTTTTCCTCCACAAAATACTAAGTTTAAACTGTAGTTTAGAGCTTATCGTCATCTTTTAGCTCCAACTTACCAAGCAAAGCATTCGATAATTATCTCCACCTTAATAACATTACAGGACTGATCTTGCTCTTTCTCTGTAAAATACTGCATTTGCAGTATTTGCAATATTTTATTTGCAATTATATCCCAATGAGGCATTTTTCATTTTTCAAAACACATCATGTCAATGAGGATAAAAAAACTCCTTTACCCTTATCTTCATTTAATTCAATTTCAATGTCCCACCACATACATTAATAAACTTTTTTGCACTGTGTGTAATATTTACTATTTGCATTTACCTTGATCATTTTAGTAAAAAAAATGATCAAGGTAAAATATATCATGGTAAATATAAATTGTCCACTGTTTTTCAGTGGAAGGGTTGTTGGTTTTATTTCAGGTCACTTGGCTAATTTGGATTCTGCATGTACTCTTGTGTTCAAGCAGGTTCACACACTCCTCCCATCATTCACGTTTCATTCATGGTTAGGTGAAAAATCACCAGGTTTATGAATGTGAGAGTGAATGGTTGTTTGTCAGTGTGTTACCACTGCAAATTACTGGCCATTGTCCAGGATATATAATGCCTTGCACCAAAAGCAGCTGGAATAGCTTATGTGACATACAGACTTATGTGATTAGACATACCTACAGTTGTGATCATGTGTTTACATTCCCTGGCAGAATTTGTGATTTTTGGGCCATTTTTCAGAGAATATGAATAATAACACATGTATTACTCGTAGTTAGTGGTTGGGTGAAGCCATTAATTGTCAGACAACTGTGTTGACTCTTTTTAAATCATAATGACAACAGAAACTACCCAAATGACCCTGATCAAAAGTTCTTAATACCTTGTCACCTTTAACATCAATGACAGCTGAAGTCTTTTGTGGTAGTTGTGGATGAGGCTCTTTATTTTCTCAGATGGTAAAGCTGCCCATTCTTTTTGGCAAAAAGCCTCCAGTTCCTGTAAATTCTTGGGCTGATTTGAGATCTCCCCAGAGTGGCTCAATGATATTGAGGTCAGGAGACTGAGATGGTCAGTCCAGAACCTTCACTTTATGCTGCTGTTGCCAATGACAGGTCGACTTAACTTTGTGCTTTGGATTGTTGTCATTTTGGAACGTCCAAGAACGTTCCATGCACATCTTCAAGGCTGATGAGTGCAAATTTTCCTCCAGTATTTTACACCGGCAATCCACCTCCATGTTTCACAGTAGGAATGGTGAACCTTTCATCATAGGCCTTGTTGACTCCTCCAAAAGTAACGTTTATGGTGCTGTTTGGCGTATTGTAAGGGGGATGCTTTGTCGCATTTGTGTTGTAATGGCTTTCTCAACCATACAACTCATTTTTCTTTAAGTGCCTCCATATTGTGCAACTTGAAACAGCCACACCACTCTTTTTCAGAGAATCACAAATTTCAGCTAAAGTTATTTGTGTGTTTTTTTTTTTTTTTTTGCGCTACCTATGGTTTCAACACATTTGCTCATTTTCCCCTTAACGAGTTTGAACACTACTGATTGGCATTCTCAATTCTTTGATATCTTTTTATGTCCCTTTCCTGTTTTTACAGTTCAATTACCTTGACAATTATTTGGAACTGGAATTAAGATGCAAGGGTCTGTCAGGAGCCCAGAAACTCACTGACCTTTTATACACACACTGATTACAAGAAAACAGATCACAGGTACATTTACATTTATACAGCTGACGCTTTTATCCAAAGCGACTTACATTGTTCTACAGTAATTACCAGTGTTACAGCCACTGGAGGCAAGGTGGGTTAAGTGTCTTGCCCAAGGACACAACAACAGTATGAACTGTGGGGAGAGTGAGAATCGAACTGCCTACCGATGCATGCTAGGTGAGAATAGTTACCTTTAGTAGCAATTCAAACCTGTTTGTGTCAACTTGTGTGCATGATTTTAGGCCAAAATCACCATGGTATGTAAACTTTTAATAAGGGTCATTTGGGTAGTTTCTGTTGTCATTATGATTTAAAAAGAGTAAACACAGTTGTTTGACAATAAATGGTTTCACCCAACCATTAACTATGAGTAAAAAAAGTGTTGTCATTCATATTCTCTGAAAAATGGCCAAACAGTATCAAATCTGAAAGGGTATGTAAACGTATGAGCACAAATGATTTACTATGCTTCAAATGTGGTATTAAAGTAACAGTACATAATTTTTTTACCCCAAATATGAAGCCTAGGAAACATTGCCTAACAATTAACCTAACCAGTTCCTTACTTACTATACAGTGCATTAGTCTGGTCCCTGTTGAAGTTTGAGTCATAGGAGTTGTAACAAATTGAAACTGAAATTAATGTAATTGGAACCAATTCGAACTTAAGGGCAATACAAAACATTTGTGAAATAAAATGCCTCTGGACTGCCATAATTTGAAAAATGTTATCTGTTAGGTTGTATGGAGAGGGAAGTTGTGTTCCATGGGAGGGGTTCCTGACCCACTTCTTTTTGCTAAGAGTGGATCTGGCTGGACAGGCTAGCAAAAACTATAAAACAATTGCAATAAATAAATTTTAATGGTTTATGTGTATGACACAAAATCCCTTTTCATGCACTCAACCCGGATAACAAATGAGCCACAGTGATGGTAATTGCGCTAATTTTTAATCTATAGTAGAAACCTTTTTTAACGAAAAAGTATCCCTGGCATGCAACTGCTCCATGAGAACACATATCATACCAGAATGCATCACATTACCACATATTTATATTATATTGATAGGAATGATGTGGGTTTTGTGGCAGCTGTAACAATCACTAATGTTACAAAGGGCTGCTTTAACAATAGGTATGAGTTATGTGACAGCTTATTTTAAATGACATAGTAATATTATTACATTTAATTCATACACTTTCACTCCTCTTGTATGACTTGTATGAGAAGCATGGCCATTTTAACAATATACTTTTTTAATAGGTTGAAGCATGTACATAATTTATAATAAATAATATAATCTCAGTATGTAACTTTCTGCCCTGATTGTCTGAATGGTATAAGTTGTTTCCCTCAGAGATCCATAGTGACTGTATAGTTTCCACTCGTTCCTCAGCCCTGGTGAGTTATTGTGGGACACAGTGTTCCTTTGTGATTGAATGAGGTTTTTATAGCATCTGTTACATTGATTGTAGCCTCTGTATGAAATTTTATATGACATGCAAAGTGCTCTAGGTGCCCAAGCATTTATGGATAAAATATTTTCAACTGACTTTGCAAAAGTGTGGGAGGCCAGACTTTATTAGAGAGGATTCATGTGCGCCGTGTGTGTATGTGTGTCCATGGCCTGATTAACAAGGAGGTGCTTGTCTTTAATTTATGGCGTGTAAACAAGACAACAAGGCTGTAGCACTGCTTTTACATTCAGTCGGAGTACCAGCGGCTGATAAAATGAAAGGAGGAGGTTATTTGTTGTCCTTTTATTGCTGCATCTTAAAAAGAGTGCTTTAGGCTCTGAAAGGCCTGTTTAAAAAGGCATTCTGCATTTATGTCCTGTTTTTTTATGTAGAGAAAGAAGTTTGTTTAGAAGTACTGTATATACTTAAACCAAACTGTCATTGTGCTCATTGCTTCAAGGTAAGTCTAATATACATAACACTATGTCTGAGCAAAAACAGTAAAAATAGTTACTTAAAACATACTACCAGAAATATATACACTGGGTTTGTTCATAGTCAATAGAGTGACCCTGCAGGGCTACCATAGCTCTTTATACCACATACTCACAGATGTATTGTTAAAACTGGATAGGGCACACTTTTTTTTTTCTTTTAGTATTTGTTAAAAATACTTTTTTTTGTTTGTGACGTCACCGATCTATCCCGCCTTCGCGCCCATTAGTCAGAATGGATAATGTGGAACCCATCGGCGGGGTAAAACACAAGAACTTCCGTTCTCTAACTCACTCACTTTCCAGTTCTTATACATCCATGCTTACACTGAGCATGAATGAGGTGTGGAATTGGACTTCCTGCTCATTATGGATGCAGGTGCTGCGAAAAGGCTGAAAACTATACACTCTGCCTTTTACCCTACTTTGCCAGGAATTTTTAAAGTGCATATTATTAAAGAATATTATAATATATTTAATATATTCCTTGTCCCTGCAGCCCCTACAGAAGTCTTTTTTACTGCTCCACTTTGCAATCAAAGTGAGTAACCCAACAGTCAAGGTGTTTTGTCCAAAATATTCTATAGATTTTTTTAAATTAGCTCTGATGCTAATCTCCAGGCACAGGTGTCCAGTCACAGATCTCGTGACTTTCAGTTTATATCAGCACAAATGTTGTCTATGGATCAAAATGCATGTTTTTGAAGCCATTCAATGCATTTATTTTTAATCTTTGTGGCTTTGAATGACCTTCTAGCATTTTTGATACTATGAAGACAACAGCAACAGTCAGCTTCGGTAAAAGTGTTTTGCACTGCTGTGAAAGATTATCTACCCTGTAAACTCAGTGATGTGAGACCCATAGCAACGCAGGGATGGCCACATCCCAGAGGAAAAATGTTTTATGTTTTTGTATTCAAAACTTTTTATTAACCCCACTCACTCCCTAATTCTCTATAAGGTGTGCCCAAAGTGGAGCCGGGGTAAATTTGTCCCGCAACAAGGTTTGATTTTGCCCGCTGAGGGTCTTCATGTTTTGTGACTGAAATTGCAGACTAACTATTGATTAAATCTGCAATAACAGTTAAGCACACTTATTGGTAAGGCAATGGCCTATTTTATTGAAGAGGAGTCAATGGGTATACATGCTGTACTGGGGGGGGGGGTACCTTTAGAAGACATTCAAACAGGTTTGAATGTCTTCTAAAGGTAACCATCCTCATCTGTGATGTGTTTGCTTGTTATCAGTGTGTGTATAAAAGGTCAGTGAGTTTCTGGGCTCCTGACAGACCCTTGCATCTTTCATCCAGTGCTACACTGATGTTTTTTTTATTATGAGTCATGGGAAAAGCAAATTAATTTTCTAAGGATCTGTGGTAAAGGGTAATCGAACTGTATGAAACAGGAACGGGTGATATATAAAGATATTCAAGGAATTGAGAATGCCAATCAGCAGTGTTCAAACTCTAATTAAGAAGTGGAACTTGAGAGATTCTGTTGAAACCAAACTAACCTCAGGTAGACCAACAAAGATTTCAGCCACAACTGCCAGGAAAATAGTTTTGCAAAGAAAAAGCAACAAATAACTTCAGCTGAAATACAGGACTCAATAAAGCCATTACTTCGCAAATGCCACAAAGCATCCCGCTTACAATACACAGCACAGAGACGAGCCTCAAAACATGTGGAACAGAGTCATTTGGAGTAATGAGAACAAAGGTCTAACATTGCTACTGTGAAAAATGGAGGTGGATCACTGATGTTTGGAGGATGTGTGAAATTTGCACTCATTAGCCCTAACGTACTTGGACGTTCCAACATGACAACGATCCAAAGCACAAGGCCAAGTCGACTTGTCATTGGCTACAGCAGCATAAAGTGAAGGTTCTGGACTGGCCTCAAGATCATTGAGCCACTCTGGGGAGATCTCAAACGTGCAGTTCATGCAAGACAGCCCGAGAATTTACAAGAACTGGAGGCTTTTTGCCAAAAAGAATGGGCAGCTTTACCATCTGAGAAAATAAAGAGCCTCATCCACAACTACCACAAAAGACTTGAAGCTGTCATTGATGTTAAAGATGGCATTAAGAACTGGGGTATGTCAACTTTTGATCAGGGTCATTTGGGTAGTTTCTGTTGTCATTATGATTTAAAAATAATAAACACAGCTGTTTGACAATAAATGAGTTCACCCAACCACTAACTATGAGTAATAAAAGGAATTTGTGTTATCATTCATATTCTCTAAAAAATTTACAATTCGGAGCTACCTGCACTCCTGCCTTACAGCAAGAAGGTTGTGAGTTCAAAACCCGGCCGATTAAAACATACTTGGCCGACTCCGGTCTTTCTGTGAGGAGTCTGCATTTCCTCCATGTGTTACCGTGGGTTCTCTCCGGCTTTCTCCCACCGTCCAAAGACATGCATGTGTAGGTCAAATCTAAAAAGTGTCCCTAGTGAATGAATGTGAGAGTGAATGGTTGTCTGTCTCTGTCTGTTTCTACATGTTAGCCCTGCGATTAACTGACCACTGTCCAGGGTGTACCCTGCCTCAGGCCCAAAGCAGCTGGGATAGGCTCCAGTCACCCACGACCCCTAATGGAACTAAGCGGTAGAAAATGAATGAATGCCCATGCTCCCATTCTCCGCTCCCTTCTGCTCCTCAACTGTAACCATGTTAGCTCAGTGTAGGTCCAGAGTGAAGGGCCTCTCCTCTGCCCATCAGCTGTAATGACTTTATGGAGCGTCTAGTGTCACCAAGTAAGGTGCAAACATATGCTCTAGAATCTCCATTCAACTGTCACTAGATAGTAAAGTAAAAAAAAAAACTACTGGAATGTTGTTTGTTAACAAGTCTTTTGAGCCATGTATTTGTGATTTGCATAGTGCTCCAGTGTTATCTGATATCTGATATCTGTCCTGCCATAATGTTAATCCGTCTATAAATAAAAGTTTACTGATCACCAGAAAACAAGGATAAAATGGACAGAAATCTGACATAACACTGAAAAGCCTCATAGGCAAAAGTAGAACAACTTCAAGTTTTTTACGATTTGTTACAAGGTGCTGCTCTTTGTGCTGTAAAGCTTCATAAAAACGGCCTCAGATTTTCTCCTTCTAATCGCAATCCTTAAATACATCTGAAGATTGAAATGTCAATTACGGGCCTTCTGTGTTCGGCCGAGTGCAGACCTAAAATGTGGTGGCTTTGAAATCCCGTTATTACCATGGCAGCCTTTTCAGGGCTTAAGAGGAAAATGAATAATCGAGCTGCGGCTGAAGAAGAAGAAAGAAAAAGGGATGAATTAGAGATGAAAGGCTCACACAGGTTAGGCCTGAGCTAAAACCTTTTCATTTGGCCATCGTGTCATCTCCTACTTGAAAGCACACCTCTTTGTTCTGCTGCTTCCACCTTTCTCTTAATTCCCCTTTTTTATTGTCCATTGCATAATTACACTAGGGTTTTCCAACATCACGTTGATTTACTGATACACCACAGAGAGAATAGACGTGGAAGAGGAATGAAAAAGTATATTGGCACTCTATGTTGTTTTGGAAATGAAGAATGAAGCAAGCAACAAACATGACAATAGGAGTGGTTCTTCAGGGCACACGTTTTTTTTCTATTTTAGGTTTGGGTTTTTAGTTGACTGATCAATAAATAAGTAGTCCATCACTCTTTTTAGTGATGCAGCGGTGCATTACCACTGCATCAGAACAGCATGACCTCTCCGGGAAAGCCCACACACATTCATAATTAATACTGCTGAATTTTTTAACCTCTCTGGAGTAGAGTAATTGTTGCTATGCTTTCCTTGTTAAAAGATAGAGGAGAGCTATTGGACTATACAGGGGCCAAGTCAGACCCATTCAAACTTTGGTGCATACCAAAAAAGGAAACTCTAGTCTGCCTAAAAACACAGGTCTCAATTTGCTTCAAAGTAAAGCCCGGAGTGGTTGGATTAAAGTGAGAATTCAAAGCAGACCAAACAGCGAATCAACTGCGGGAAGTTGACTACAGCACTATGTATGTAGGTAACACAACCAAAACAAAGACACAGGTAGAGCAATAGTCGGAGAAAAAGACTCATCGGACATGGATAAAGAGAAGATTAAAGCACTGATAGAAATATGGTTGGACAAAATTCTCCACAGTTTCTTGTCATTACTAAAAGTCATAACAGGAAAATGGGGGCTTTGGGATCCCCACTTACGATAGCACATACAATTACACAAAGTGTGGTTTGGTTCATTTGATAACATACAGAGAGAAAATGACCCTGACCTCCTGACTTTAGTCCCCAATCAAACCCCAGTCTAAGGGGTTTGTGTCTATTAGGTTTGAAAACAAGCTATGCCTTATTACTATACAGCTGCCATCTAGTGCCATCTAAACAATGAATTCTGAATTTAGGTTTAATTGATAAACCTTCCCTAAACTTCTCTAAGAGAACAAAATCTGAATTGAATGGTTATTGCATCCTTTATCCAAACCTATTTCAAATAGGTTATCTTACATTATTTTATTCAAATATGTTTTGTAAAATCATTTTTACTGTAATAAAAATTTAGTAAGTTGGGCATCACTCTGGATTCTGTTTAAAAATATCCATCTTTATCTGCTTAGTCCTGTTAGGGAGTAACTGGAGCCTATTTCTGCAACTTTGGGCCCTGGCTGAAAATATTGTAGTAAAAGTATAGATAAACTAACAGTACTTGATTTTAAACTTTCAAACGTACAGCATTTTAAAGAATTTTAAACTAGATATAAAATTAAAAAAAAAATTACACTAATAGAAGAGGAACAGATTCTACAGAAATGGAAACCTTCTATGATTTACTCTTCTGGCTGAACTGATGTATATATACATGAGAGGATGGAGCTCTCACGTTATTAAGAGGCCGTAATTCAGCTGTAACTTTATCAGATAAAAGCTTACTATTTTAATCTCTGCTAAACCAATCTTTTAAGTGTTTATTTGAGAGGAGTGAGAAGTGTATGGATTTAATGTCAAAAAAACATTATATTCAAGACTTTTTAAAGAGACAAATTATGAACTTCATTACTAATATCAGTGCTATTTGAACCCAGCACAGTCTGCCTAAAATACCTAAAAGCTTTTGTTTGGTAAATTTTAATATTTTTTTTCTGTATTTAATATGGTATAATAATTCAAAAGTTTGAGGAAAATAATAGATTGCTGCCCTGTTTTCATTCTGTGTCCACGTCTTTTTTTTTCAGTTGCATTCTGGGGTTTTCATTTGTCCATCTCAAATTCAATTCAAATTCAAAATAAATGTATTAATCCCCCAGGGGAAAGTCAGAGTCAAAAGAATGGAAGATGAAGACTGATTAATTGAACAGTCTTATGTCAGTCTGGAAGAAAGAGTTCTTGTGGTGTTCTGTCCTGCAGCTCACTGATCTCAGGCTACTCTCTGTTGTTCAAAAGCCCAATGCAGGGGATTGTTCATGTTGTTCAGCATTGCAGACGCCCTGTTGCGTGTCTACAGGTTTACTCACTGCATTGAAAGAGCGTGCTTCTCTGGGAGGACACTGGCCTGCTAAATGGGCTCATGCCTCTGTATCTTCACTGTTTCACTGTCCGTCTTCTTCCAAGGCCTTTCCACACACTGAGATAGACGCTGGGTTACCGAAAGCTGAAAGTAAATCATTCTCCCGTCTCTTTTCTTGCAGGTTGTTTGATCTGCTCCTGTACAACATCGGTGAGTAACAAAGGAGTTCCTTTACAAACACATACTGCTCTTGTTGGGCACACATCTATCTCAAAAATGTCTATTTCTACAATTAAAGTTGTGTTGCAAATCTACCATCATTGTGAAACAAAAGTGGGCAGTCTATTGAGACTGTGTGGATACTGTTATATTCTTTTATCTGTAACTCACAAGTGAATAAATACTTAGTCACATAATGCAGATAATGGTGTGATCTTATTAAAAAAGGCATACAAAATTAAGATATTTTAAAGCATTTTGTCATTGCAATATTGGACTGGCAATACTTTGATAATTTTGGGCATCTGAAGTGACTTTTAGATTTACCCTAGGCATAAATGGGTTTCCTTCATTTCTGCTGCAAAATGTATTGCTATACTACTATTACATTACTGCAGCAAATACAACAATAATCCACAGATGTTCATAAGAGTGCTATCTAGCTATATTTGGGTAGTTGTGTGTGAGTCAAACTGTATACATTTACATTTATCCAAATCGACTTACATTGTTCTACAGTAATTACCAGTGTTACAGCCACTGGAGGCAAAGTGGGTTAAGTGTCTTGCCCAAGGACACAACGACAGTATGAACTGTGTGGAGAGTGGGAATCGAAGCCGTATATTGCAAACTTAGTATTTTTAGATATCATTTAAAATTGTCCATACACTAGTACATATTCATACAATATGATTATTGAAACTGTATGATGTATCATTTCTGAGCTATGACCATTTGCTCAACAACAATGTATCAAATGAATGGCGCTAATCTGAGCTAGGCTGTTTACACTGGCAATCAACCGAGCGTTCAACCATTGTTTTCTGAGGTATAATAGATATACATTTTATTTTCTGATTTATGCCATATAACTAAACATGATTGTTAGGGTGTCCAGAAATGACATAAAAAGATTTTTTTGTTACCTCATCATTCACTGCCTGTCATCTCTGAGGCGCTGCATTGAGTCACTTACATTCTTTTTCAGGCTATTTCTGTACAACAGCATAAAGCAGTCAATTTAATCATTGTCAAGGACAACATACTCTACCCAGTGAGGGGGATGAAAATAAACAGCCAAATTTTTACTTTAACTTTAAATTAGTTCTTACTACAGGAATATGGCGGCAAAAAAAAGACTGCTGCATATTAATCCATACAGTATTATAATTATAGACAAAACAATAGCACATTTTCCATCCACTCACAAATGATTTAAACAATTGTGTTTATCAGCAGTTCTATAGACCAAGCCACCCCATAACACGAGATGCTCTCAATATTTTGTTCGACTCCTCTTTTCCAAAAATAGTCATCGCTGAATTTTACTAAAGACATGGCCATCCCAGGACAAAGTGTTAAAGTGTGACCTTGGATGCCGTTTCTTGCGAAGCAGCTGCAATACATTGTTTTACATTAATGATTCAGATATAAATGGAATATCAAAGTGCATTAGAGATAAGATTATTATATAATCTTCTCAAGGATCGCTCTAATTAAGTACAATATGGTGTTCTAATAATATATTAACTGGAGCAGGAAAAGCCTCTTTAAACTGTTACACCATATGCCATGAGCTCTTGAGACAATAAATATCAGTACAAATAGATATTAATTATGAATATCTCATTGGCTGCCTGTAATAAAAGAGGGTTTGTGAGCCTGTTAGAAGTCTCATAATTGAAACCCAAGTGAGTAGGGAAACAGAGCACCTAATTGTATATGTTTAACTTATTTATTAAATAATGCCATTTAGAACTGATTTACATTTACACTGCTTCACATTGGCGGCGCAGTAACTCAGGTGGTAGAGCGGGGCAACGGAAAGGTTGGCAGTTCATACCGTTGTTGTGTCCTTGGGCAAGACACAAGCAAAGAATGACAGCATTAACACAAGGATCTACTGCACAGGAATAACGTTGATTGGGACATTTGTGTTAAGGTTCAGAGCAGATAGAGCACTTGCTGTTCAAGAGTAACTTACAATTACCTTTGTTTACCCCAATGCCACAAGTTCTATTTTAGGAAAAGCTATGACTGGACCTATATGGTGTAAATTTGAGTGCTTTATTGTAGTTCAATAGTCATAATATTGTTAACATGCATATTAATATTAAGCTAATGATTATTTTCCATCATATTGTGTAACCATATCACATCTGCTATGATGTAAATAAAGCTATTTTGAGATTCTTACAGTAGGTCACAGTAGAGTGTCCATGACAGTTCTGATATTGTGTCGGCTTATTTACTGAACTTTCTGAAGTGACAGTCTAATTTGTGCAACTTAATTGTCATGCAGTTGTTTTCTGCTGTTGTCAGGACTGGACTATGTCTATAACTTTATCTATCTGCACGTGTGAAGGCTTCCCACAGTGATTCTGACAGTGATGCTCTGGGAAATGGGACGAGTGGGCAGTTAATACTCGACAGCGTTTGTGCTTGACCCGCTCTCACCTCAGTGGAGAGAGCAGATATAAAAGGCTGTCCTCACTTGCTGTGGACCACACACAGAGAGGGCCAGGAGGACTCAGGGCGGTTCTGCTATTAAACCATCAGCTGCAAGAAGCTTCTCTTTGACATTTACAGTCCATGAATTTTACTAATGATATACTCACCGGTTTTCTGTGTATGAGGTATCAGCAATTTATTTTGTCCCAGGGTTAAATTGCCCTGTGTTTTTTGCTTTAACTTAAAAAGTAGAACAAACTGCAAATGGTGCCCTTTGGAATAAACTGTAGGGTCTTCAATAGTCGGACCGCGGTCCGGATTTGGACCTCAAGAGGATTTGATCCAGTTTACAAGACATTTTCCATATTTACAAGCACATTGTGTAAAATATATTTTTGAACCGGCACTCCTAGGACAGCTATGTATAAACATGCGGGTCCCCAGGTTACTATAGTTACAGACAGAGCAGCAGCAAATTCAACATGTTTAGCGTAGCCTGATAATGAGTTAGAAATGACTCAAGTCAAAAAGCTTAATTAAGCCCCGTGTCCGTATCCTCCAGTCCGGGCTGTTATAATTACAGAATCAATCCAGAACCGAACCAGCACTGGACAGTTAAGTTCAGGGGTTTAGCACAAAATTTTGGACCCTAGGTACAAACCAGCTTGGTAGGCCCTTATATCATGTACTTTATACGTAACCTTAAGCAATATACATTTATCCCTGTAAGTTTTTACAGTCTATTTTATTTAGAAAAATAGGAAATATTCTGTTTTTGAAATCTTTTCTTCTAAAGCTATAAATTTATAATGAACAATCCAGCGTGTAGTGCGAGTTTAATTTGCATAATTAATTCACAACGTGAATGACCTGCAAAAACACTATGACTAGATTATACAGTCTATGCAGTAATAGCTGTGTTTCACCTTTTCATTTACTATTGATGCTCTCTAACAATTTAAACTATGCTAGCTCAGTTCTGGACTGAAGCTCAAATCTTTTCAAAGAAATTTGTCAGTAGCTGCTTTCCCTCATTACACCTTTTCTACTTCTTCTTTCTCTTTTCTTTTTTGATGACCACATTTTACTTTCTTGACACAGGACAACAATTTTTCTGACTGGAAGCTGAGCCTGCCACTCCTCATCAGTCACTGAGTTTGTCTGTAGCTTGTGTGACAGGATGAAGGTGCTCTTTAAGTTTGGCAGTAAGATTTTTGTTATCAACAATGCCACCTGGGATAGGCAAAGGACTTAAAGCAAGGCTACATGAGTTTGTTCACCCAGATAGTCAGGGAGGGGCAGAGACAAACAGAACCAGCAATAGGCTGATCCACGGCTTTCAACATGTTTCAATTCACATTTCTGACCTTGTGCAATGTACCCACTGGAGCCACGGAGTGAACTGCTCCCTCCCAAGATGGAGCACTCACGACCCAATGAACAACTGAGCTCCAGTGATCTTGAAGTTTGTGGCGCCCTCGTGCACCATGATCCCTCACATACACCAGCTGACCCACCGCAGGGGGTGCATTCTGTACCTGTTGGTCAAAACGACCTTTCTGGTACTTTTCAGCTTCCAAAAGTCTTTCACGAGCACACTCAAAAGCAACCATCAATCTTTCTTGGTGCTCAGCCGCCCAACCTGGCATCTCTACAGGCCTTGGCTCTTCAAGACATCCAAGGAGGAAAACAGAAAGCCTGGGTTCTTGGCCAAACATCAAGTAATACAGGAACTCCCCAGTACCCTGATGTGGAGTGGTGGTATAGCAAAAGAGCACTTAAGGTAGACATGAAACCCAATCCCGTTTTTGTTGCGATGGCATTATATAAAGGAGATTGTGAACCGTGCAATTAAATTGCTCACATGGCCCATTACCAGTGGGGTGCTATGATGTAGTGCAATACTTTACTACATAATACATTGAACATTTGTTGGATACATTAACTTTCAAAACGTGTCCCTTGATTGGAGTCAGACCTGGCCTAAACCCCTTCCTGCCATTTAGCTCAGCCACCAGACCAGCCACCGAAACCAAAAAGGAGCGCAGCTCTGAGATACTCTTGTGGCGCTTCCACTGGGTTAGGATCTTGATCTTCTTAGGATCTGTGGACAATCCCTGGTACAAGATGACGTAGGCCAAGTAGCCCACTTCGCGTTGGAAAAAAGTGCACTTCTTAAACCGCGCCTTCAGACCTTCAGCCTTAAGCCAACAGAACACCATTTCTAGCCGCTGAAGATGTTGCTCGAAAGAGGATAAGAAAACAATTATTGTAGATACAACAGCTGGAGAAAGGGGCCACAATACGACAATAATATCGAGTTTAAAAGAAAATGGACAGGCAATAAATAATAATCTTCAAAATTAATTTAAAACAGCCCCTCTGTTTTGACCAATCAGACGTCTCCGAGAATCTCTTCATTAAAATCATCACTTCTCACAGGTTCCAAGTCGGACCTCTTCTACAGGCTCAGAGGTCACTCTGAGGTCACATATTGGCACAAAGACATGAGCTTTTGAGGATACATTTGAAATTTACAATGCCTGATTTCTGTTAGGTTTCATGTCTGTTATTGTCTGTTTTATTTGGTTGAGTATTTGTCTTAGTTTTGTACTGATTTGTTCTATGTAAGTGTATCTGATATTGTTTCAAGTCTGTATTTTAGTTCATGGATTTTATTTTGATATGTCTTGCCCTTGTCTGTGTCTTAGATTGACTTCCTGTCTTTCCCTCCTGTGTGATTACCTGCTCCGCCCCTAATATGTTTCACCTGTCCCTTGTTGTCTGTGTCTGTTTATACCTGCTTGTCCTTCCCCTCAGTGCCAGGTTATTGTCTCTGTACCCATAAGTCTTGTCTGAGTTCCTTATGAGTTTGGTAGAATTCTTAGTCTGTTTTTGTATATGTTACCTCGAGATTCTTTTCTTGTTTTCAGTGTAATTTCGTTTTTTTGGGTTTTGTGTACGCTCGGACCTTTGCCTTGGTTATTTTGAATTCCTGGAGGTTCTTTTGTTTTTATTTTATCCTTAAATAAATTTTAGTTAACCGTTATACCTGACTCTGTGGGTATGCATTGGAGTCTTCCTGCTCCTGGGCCATCGGCCGTGACAATTTCAACATCTACATGATTTTATGACCAGAACACATTGTTAAATCATTGATGTTTAGTGATTAAGCCCCAGGTTCAGAGGTTAAGATTAAACTGGATATAGACTTTCCAAGTTAGGTTAAGTAAGCAAACAAAGTAAAGAAAGAACACCCACTTCTGTATTGGCAAACTGTGATTAATTGCATTTGTGCTGCTGCCAGTCTGTGTGGTTTGTGTGTCGCAGCTCTTTGTCTGACTGGAGTGTGCGCTCTCTTAAGCATTTACATTGCCGGGTGAAGAAGGCGTGAAGCCGACAGCCCGTCAGGAACATCTTGTCCATTGGCCCGTCCAGCACTCTGGCTAGGGTTGCTCTGTCACACATGTACCGCTCGCTCGGTTGCCTCTTTGACCTGAGATTGGTGTGTGCGGCTGCTCACATCCACACACTCACAGGCACACAGTGATTTATGGCCCCTGATACAGTCAATAAGAGCCAGGGCCAGGATGAAGGACTTGGGAAACAGCAAACAGGGCACACAAATACTGCTGGTCATTAGCTAAGTGTCCTGCACTGAGCTGCTCCTCTTCATTACATTTCTGCTTAAAGTCACAACTGCTGTTGCTGTGCTTTATGTCAAGAACTTTGACTGTATCTAATGCATTGAAGGTATAATATACTGTATGTACCTGTGTATTTATGGGATGTTATTTACATTCCTTTTTTCTGCTAAATGTAAATACTTCCAATTTGACAGTAAATAAACAACATCCTTTGAGTATTTACACAATCTAAATGACATTCTGTGGAACTGCATTAAAGAAACTCACATGGGACTAATGCCTTCAGATTTTTTTGACACATGATGAGTAACATAGTGGATATCTGTCAGATTAGGATGATCTGCTCCACGTCATTTTAACCTAAATTTAGCAAGGTCTAATGGTCCACTGGTGGGATATCCTCAAAGACCTGTTATTTTAATTTTTATCCTTTTTCCTGTGACCTGCTTGCACCGAACAGGCACGTGCACTAGTAATAAATGTTAAGCATGGCCAGCAGCAATAACAAAGAACACATAGGTTGTCTGATATCTTTCATGTCAGGCTGAAATGATGCATACTGAATGACAACAGCTGTCATGGCAACACATACATGGACTTAGAGCATGGAAGCTAAACTGATTTGGCAACAACATGCATGTCTGCATGAAACGACCTGTAGAAGGTTGATTTAGATATGTGTTAAAGATGGATGGATGTAGGTACACAGAAGGATGAAGGTAGTTATACAGTATGGAGTGATTGATGAATGAGTATAGAAGGTAGCCAATAACAACACTCCTAGTTTAACTGAGAGGAATAAAGAGAAAGGATGCACACAGACAGACACAGTGGAACGATTAGGAAAGAACTAAGAAGCATGTTTGGTTCTTTTAATAAAGAGTTCTATTCCAAAGAGAAATGATGCAACATTTTAAACTTTTTAAGAAAGTTTATTTAAATTGTACTTGCCAAAAGAGATGTACTAAGTTGATTATTTATTTATTTTGTATATTGGCTACACCTCGAACTTCTCACACTGCTACAAAGGAGGATTTACTCTCTTCACATCAAGTTTTTAGAAAGTTTGCTTTAAATACAACTTGTGTAACTGGTGTTGCTCTTGTAAGACATCACTGTTTTCATAGTCGTGCAAACTCCATCTATATGTCCAACTCAGTAGAGAATTGCCTTAAAAGTCAAAACATTGTCTTAGATTCAGTTTTATGCCAATTCCCCTGTCTCCGAATTACTTTTTTTCATTTTGTAAAACAAAGGATTGAATGTGAATGTGTCTTTGGACTTTGATTAGAGTGTTTTGTGTAAGCATGCTTTAGTGGTTAGTTGATGATTATAATATCCATGAATAAAACAAATTAATGAAAAAGAATGAATAAACAAATTCTTACACATTACTACACCTATTTTCACCATTTTTTTACTTTGAGGAAAAAAACTGAAGAAAATGTTTTTTTTTCCCCCATGGTGCAGTGTTGGCTGTCATTGTGAATGAGTGAGTTTTCTTATCTAAATACATCATTTGATTCTTATTGAAAATACTAGTATATTTTGCTGGAAAACACCAACTGAGTCTGTTAAAGTTGTGTGTTACTGAAATGTTCTGAGTGATATGTCTGCCATATGATTACTGCGTGAGTGACTGAAGATTTTTATTATTAGGTGTGTGGTGTGTGTGTGTGTGTGTGTGTGTGTGTGTGTGTGTGTGTGTGTGTGTGTGTGTGTGTGTGTGTGTGTGTGTGTGTGTGTGTGTGTGTGTGTGTGTGTGTGTGTGTGTGTGTGTGTGTGGGGTGTGGTGTGGTGTGGTGTGGTGTGGTGTGGTGTGTGTGTGGTGTGGTGTGTGGTGTGTGGTGTGTGTGTGTGTGTGTGTGTGTGTGTGTGAAAGCACTGAGAGTCTGTTAAAAAGGCTGAAGTTACTGAAGTGTTATGTTGTAACAGCCTCATGGTCAGTGGCTTGTTGAGTGCTACTGATTACTGGCTTGAATATTATTAAGAGAAGGTTGTTCAGTTTGTTTCCACTGATCTTGAAACCTTGTGTCCCTAAGATGCTCTTTTTGAGTTAAAATGGTAAATGTCTCTGTCTTTGTGCTGCTCTACCTTTGATTGATCAGTACATTTGTTGAAGCCCTTCAGCCTTACACATAAAGAAGATTATGAGAACAAATGCCCTATAATATTTCAGAATTTTTGTGTTACCAGACATATCTTTGAATCACCAAACAAACAGCTTGCACTGACTATTTTAAATTCATAAAATGCTGTGTATTCTGGAGATTGTGACACAGAAGGTGCCCAAAATGAAAGGAAGAACAAGAAAATTAAGCTCTGGCTACAAGAACACAGCTTCCATTTTTTTCATATTTTTCTGTGTTTGATAGCGGATTCTAATGCTTCATGGAGAGGGTAGTGGGGACAATGGATTCATAGTTAAACTGAAAATCAATGGCAGAAACTCCATTTGTGCCACTGTACTCTGATCTTGATCAATTCCTTTCTTCCAGCGGTAGGCCTTTGAGGTGAGACTACAGTGAAAGTGGTTCAGACAGGGGTTTCTCTGTGATAATGCTTTTCATGTGACAGCTTGGCCTCGAGGTAACAGCATTAGTGTCCTAATGTGATTGAACACAGTAGATTCAAATGTGACACTTGGAGGGACACTCACATTCTGGTTGCAAGAGAGCCGGACCATGATCAAATCTAAAGAGAAGCTTACTGCTGAGTGGATACAGTTTTCCTTTTCTTAAGCCTGAGCTGATTACTTGTCCTGAGCAGACTGACCTGAAGCTTATCCCCCCATCAGACTGGCTTACCTGGAGAGGCTGACTGGAAACATGAAGGCCGGTTATAGAGAACCAGTACCGGAGACCTGACAGTTCAGTTACAGAGCTACAGCAGGTCAGCACCATCTCTGTCTGCAATCACATACTAACGTTATTGAAAGTAAAAGCAATAAACTTAACCAGCGTTACTCACTGATCACAGAGCATTGGCACTTATCTTTTGAAACACCATGTTGTATATTTAGAGCAAAATATTTGATATATTATATAAAGAAATGATAAATGTGAGTAATCCCACAGACGTTTATTTAATGACAAAAATAATGAGACAAAAGTTCAGTCTTGACTTTTACACTTCTTTGTTTTGTTTAAACCAAATCCTGTGAAAAGACGAGCAGACCATGGTTTGGACTAGTCATGTACTACCACTTATTTATTTTATGAGTACCTACTAGGATGAAGAGCACTATATAAATACGAAAAAAATAAAGATAGATACTGATAATACTGATCTAATTCTGATACTTTGTACAAAAACTTAAAGGGTTGGGAAAAAAAAAAAATCTCCTCACTCTATCTTTAAGGGAGTGCCCAGCCACACTGCAGAGAAAGCTCAAGAAGTTTAAGAAAAAAAATATATTTTTTTTATATTATTTTTTTCCAGTAAAGACGATGGGCGATGGAAGCCCTCGTCTTCAACAACTGACATTGGTTGAGCATCTAAAACAATGAATTCTACAACTTTCTGTGTAATTGCTGATGCTTTCATGCTTTCCATCGTAAACTTTTCACGTTGTTGAAATGCATCCTGCAAGGTTAGTTGCTGGGCTGTATTGTCCACTCCTTTTGCTTTACTGAGCTGCAGGAATTCAGCGTGCTCCTTAGCATGGTGTTTCTGGATGTGCTTGATTAAATTGGTAGTATTGTACTTGGCAGTAATACCACCTCCCCTCGAAACATTTACTTTGCAGACATTGCAAACAGCCGACGAACTAGTTGGCGTGGCAAGCGTGAAATATCTCCACACCGCCGACTCTCTGGGATGCTCCATGTTGCTTCTAGCATGCGACACACGTGAAGAAGACGAATGACGTAGGTCCTGCAGCGACGAAGAAAAAAAAAAAAACCTGGATCGGCCCGTGATTCTGTTAATTTTTCCAATCCCCGATCCAGCTATTTTGTCAGTATCGCGGACGATATCCGATCCTAATATCGGATCGGTGCACCCCTAGTTAAGACACAGACCAGGTTTGATCGCCGTATCTCGGGCTGAAACATGCCCGTGCCGCGGTTGATAATCCATCTTTGTGCCCCCACTGCGCTCCTTTCACAGCAAAGATTCTCCACCACAGGCTAACCCACCAGGCCAGCCTTTTGGAAAGGGACAGTGCACCCAGTGGACCGCTGCACCCCAGCTCACAGCTGCTCTTCAGGACAAGAGGTGTGCTCACTGAATGACAGGTGATGTGGTGTCAGGGGGTTATATTGTGGGATCTCGACATGACGTCATCACTGCTTGCCACTCAGGGCTGCTGTAGAGGTATAGGGCTTTTGTGAATACGCAAAGGGGGAGTACCCCATAGTGAGACATCTCACTCATATTACTCAGAGATCCGGGGTTATGCAAATAACCTAAAGTTAAGCAGCTCACTTAATTATGCTACTGTTTTTTATAATTCTATATTAATTTAAACAGGTCTGTATTGCCTTGAGGCTAACCCTCCTCTCCGTTACATATTCCGTATGTACAGGGCATGACCCCCTGTCTATCAGCATGCTTGGACACACCAGCTTGTCTGTATATGCCCCTGGCTCTGCCAATAAAATGCATGAACTGGCATGTACAGTAACTGGGGATTGTTTGAGGTCCAGCTGTAGTTAGTGGTGAAGAAATACAATTCATTTAATTCATGTGGTTGTGTTTATTAACATGCACTGTACCAATCAAATAAATAAAAAAATAAATAAATCAGCATCCATGTACTTGTGGGCAGCCTCCCTGGAATGCTTTGTTCTCAAGTTTCTCAAGTGACTAAATACAGGTGTATTATCCATTTTCTTGTGGCTTAACACACCAGGGAAGGCCCCTGGCTGAGTTTAGACAAAGACCATAGACTGAGGGTGCGAGCGCCGAGAAAGAGCAATAGCATGCCAGTTGTCAGCTTAAAGCAAGGAAAACCAGTCTGATTGAAAATACGGTCTACACTGGTGGATTGCTTGTGGTCTAGTGATCTAAAGTGCTTGGTGAAAAATGACGGCCCTAAAACAGGCTTCGGAAATCAGTGACAATTTTAATTTAGTTTTTTTGGTAGAATAGAAAAATTGCACCCAAAGAAGTTTAAAGGAGCTCATTCATTTATTAAATAAGGGTTCATTTACAGATTGAATGGTGTCTAAAACAAAAGCAAGATAACGTCTAGTTGTTCCATAGCTGCCAAATATAAAACCAAACATAACCTTGGATAAGAAGCTAAGAGATGGTAGTGCTTATTACAGTTTCAGTTTGTCATCCTGGTAAACATTCTTCATATTCCAGACTTGACACCAAGTCTATCAATATTACAGTCTGTGTGTGTGTGTGTGTGTGTGCAGAAGGACAGAATGCATTAGTCTAAGAACAGCCATCTGGCACAACACCAACAGTCAAGAGGTCATGTTTCTTGAATGTTTTTATGTTGCATACTTACATTGCGGTGTTTACATCAGATATAAAAGTAATCTGTTTAGTGTCAAGTCAACATCACAGAGACAAACTAATAATAAAAGATTAAACGGCATTGCAAATCATTTTTTTGAGTTTTTGGCTTGAAAGAAATGTTGTCCATTTATGAGCTTCAGCTTTGATGGACACAATCTTTGGCAGCAGCAGATAAAGTTCAGTTAGAGCACATGCACCAGACAACTGCCAAAGTTTAATTTTAGCTTTCATTAAATCAGCTCTAATTATTTCACTTAATATAAACTGCTGAAGATCCGCGCTTTGACCTGAAAGCATAAATCATGTGCTTTATTACCAGACTTTATTATTATCAAAAGAAAGAAGCTGTTCTACCAGAGCATTCTTAAAATCTTACAGAAGTGCATTATGGAATTCTGGGAGGTCGCCACAGGTTTGATCTGGACCCAAGTGTTATTAAGGATGTATATGTGTTTGGGTACACTAGTGAGGGCACTTAATCAGAGGTTGAAATAAAAGCTGGACCCAGACAAAACGTATATTACTTTTTTAAAATTGAATAATACAGGGTTATTTTTAGAGCGGCCGTCCTTCGACATGCGGGTGGGTGGTTCCATCCCTGCTCGAAACATCCCAAAACATCATAACATCCCACTCTCCCCCACAGTTCATACTGTCGTTGTGTCCTTGGGCAAGACACTTAATCCACCTTGTCTCCAATGGTCAGCTGTAACACTGGTAAAGCGCTTTGAGTGCCTACTAGGTCAAAAAAGCGCTATATAAATGAAAATATATATATTAATAGTTACTGAAATGTCTATAATTTTTGATTTGACAGATGCTTAAAAATAATGTCAGTGTTGTTATCTGATGCAAGGAGAAACCCAGTGTTACAAAGATGGTACTGTGAACATGGTAAACTATAGTCCTCTTTACATTCATGTTCGTTGGTGTGGGGAACTCGGAGTACCCGGTGGAAACCCACTCAAGCATGGGGAGAACATACAGACTCCACCCATAACCCTGAACTTTCTTGCTGAAAGCGAGCATAACAGAGATACCACTGCGTCACTGTGCTGCAGTGGTATCTCGTCACTCCCAAAAAGAATCTCAACATTTTCAGCTCTGCTCCCCCTAACTCCTCCTCCAATCTTTTTCTCAGCGCCACTGTCTCCAAACCAAACAACTCTGCACTCACCACTGTCCTGTACACCTTTCTTTTAAAGACTTTTCTCCAACCATTCTAACCTGCCTGCTCATGCTTCTTCAGCTCTGTTCCACACTCCCCATTGCTCTGCCCTGTCAATATTGACAAGAATTTTTTTTTTTACAAAAGTTTTAGTTTTAGTCTCATTTTAGTCATCTTATTTGTTTTAGTTTTAATCTCGTTTTAGTTGACTAAAATATCATGCATTTTTCGTCGACAAAAATTATAATAGATTTAGTCAACTAAATTCAAAAATCAATATATGAGGTAATAGATTTTAACCTGTAGCAGACATAAAACTACTACTTTTACTACTGCTACTACTTTCTTAGAAATGAGATTTTGTTTTTTTCAACACAACTGCCTTTATTGAAAATTGTTTCAATCAATGAAAAACAATACCAATAGTAAAAAAAATCTGGCTATTGTAATATAAACAAAAATACATCAAAGAGATGCAAATTACACATTTACACCTTATTTTAAATTAACTTAAATTAAATTAATGTGCAATTATCAAAAGGCTCTTACAGTCCAAGAAAGCTAAATAATAATAATAAATGTACTATCTAAACCATCTTTGAACTTAAAGTCCATTGAACAGGAGGATATTCCTTATGGTACATTAACACTGACGTCATCAACATCAAATGCAAATATTTATTTATTTTCAGGAAAGCATTTCGGGCTGATGAATGCATTCCTCTAGTGAGATCACCTGTGAGACTTAATACTCTTTCTGCAAAAGCTTGAGAAGCTGACATTGCCAAAAGATCTAATGCTAAGAGTTTGTCTCTCTGTCGGTTCCGGTTAACTACTTGGCACCGCCGCGTAACAACAAGACACGCTCTGATTGGCATTCTTGACTCATCCCGCTCGTTCCAATTACTCTTTCTCTTCTGCTGACTGATTTTTATTACAAGTTGTTTTTGCCTTATAGTCATTATGAAGTCTTTTTTATTAAATTTTTGTTTCGTTTTTGTTTGCGAAAAACCTTTGTTAACAAAATATTTTTGTTTTCAGAAACAAAATTAACACTGTTGCTCTAGACTGTTGACCCTAAGTACTTAAAATCCTGCAATACTCTAACTGCGACTAACAGTAGACACTTTCTTTGTAAAATTCTCTGCTGCCTTTGAATCAGTCTAAAAGCTGTGTAAACCAGCCAATGGGAGCATCCCATATTTGAATGAGCATGTGAGGCTGTCACATGCTAAGCATTCTCATCTAAATAAATCTTAATTATACAGACTAACTTGACGTCTGAATGTAGTGGTACACACATCCGCTGGTTAACCTATCATTTTGGGGTCAGAGGCTTTAAGAGCGGTGTCTTTCTCCCTTCTCTGACCTTTTCACCCCTGACGGCATGCGCTGCTGCAAAATGTGCTTATCCATAGGTGTTAGGCCAAGCAACTGGAACAAATAATCGCTGTACTCGTTTCTGGTGAGTTTTGAACATTGTTATCAATTAAATAATGTCTCATTTGCCCATTTGTTAAAGTTTTCATTTAATATATTGTCTTTAATAAGGTTTTAAAATGTCTCTCAGACTATGCAGTAAAATAGAACATTAACATTTGATTAAACTTCTCATGCAACCAACTCTTTTTATTTGGATTTAAAAACAGTATTTGATATTTTTTAATTAACCTTCTTTGAAGGCTTTATTTAAACAGGCACCAAAACTAACCATCACTCATAAACTCTCAAAACTCCGACACTAACCACAAATTGTGAAGAGATGTTTTTGCAACAATACATTTCCCAAATCCCAAACCACTTTTTGAACGGCTTCACGCAGCAAGGCTACTTACTGTAAACGACAAAAGCGTCTATACGCACTTCAGTAAATACTTCCTGGATTACTTTCTACGCAATTTGATTTGAAGCCTCGGCACGTACGTCCCATCACTAGTGAATATGGTTTGAATAAAATGTCTGGAATCTGACCTTATTAAGTGTGCAGCCACTCTAAATCTGCACTCTAGAGACTGTAAACCACAGACAGTAAATAAGAGATACTCCCTAAGGTCTTGACTTCACTGGCCTTCCTAAATTCCCGGTAACAATTCCAGGTTATCTGTTAAAATGTGTTCTTCACCTGTGTGGCTTTCATGGCATGCCTCAGTGTTGCTGCTGTATGTTATAACCAAGCTGCCTAAGCAACTTAACCACAGCCTCTGAACTAATTGCATTATCCTGTTTATTGTATTTTTTGTTTGGTGTGTGTGCCTGTATAAATGATAAATTATTTTTATATTGAAACTAATAGGTTAAATAAAGTTTTTTGTGCACATTGAAATGATTCATTAATTTCATTTTCTACCACTTTGTCTCATTAGGGGTCACAGGTGACTGGAGCCTATCCCAGCAGCTTTGGGCCTGAGGCGGGGTACACCCTGGACAGTGGCCAGTTAGTCGCAGGGCTGACATATAGAGACAAACATTGACAGACAACCATTCACTCTCACTTTCATTCACTCGGGACACTTTAGAGTTACCAATTAACCTATACATACATGTCTTTGGACGGTGGGAGGAAGCTGGAGTACCCAGAGGGAACCCACGGTAACACGTGGAGGACATGCAGACTCCTCACAGAAAGACCGGAGAAGGCCGAGAATATTTGAGTCGGCCGGGTTTTGAACTCACGACCTTCTTGCTGTGAGGCAGGAGTGATAACCACTCTGCCACGTGCACCCCTTCACATTGAAATGAGTTAAAGCTAAATGATGTTATAAATTATACATATTTATATAACTTTTTGTCTTTTGTCCTAACTCGTCCATAAACCAGTGCGTCCTTTTTGACTAGTGCCGGGTTAAATGTAGGAGTTCCTGGACTATAGCAGGGTGGTGTAGTTCTACAAATCGTACTGTTGGCTCAAAATTGTTGGTTGGAGACAATTTTTTGGGTTTTCCCCCTAAGCCAGAAGTGGAAGAAAACAGGCTGCTATTGTAAAAGGTAGACTAGACCAGGACTTAAGCAGAACTGAAGTAGGACTAGACCAGGTCTGAACCAGGACTGAAGCAGGACTAGAGCAGGACTAGACCACAAACTGAACCAGGACTGAACCAGAACTAAACCAGGATTAGACCAGGACTGAAGCAGTACTGAAGCAGGACTGAATCAGGACTAAACCAGGATTAGAGCAGGACTGAAGCAGGACTAAAGCAGGACTGAATCAGGACTAAACCAGGACTAGACCAGGACTAAACTAGCCTGGCCAGTCAAGACTAACTCTTTTCCTATTCTGGATAAAGAAGTCTGGTAACCTGTTGCTTGCATTCAGTTTCAAGAACTTGATCAAAGAAATGCGTGACCACGAAAAACAAAATAAGCAAACAGCCGGTTGTCAACAAGGACGCAACGTGAGCAGCGCCAGTTAACATGGCCAGCAGCAGAGCGCTTTTATTGTTTTTATACTTTGCTGTTTTTTCCCAAAACTGAGGCGAGAGCAGAAATAAATGGCTTCTTGTTAGCAGCGTCCACCATGTGGAATGTTTTGGACTAGCTGCGTGAGCCGAGTTACTTGTGTATGAAGTAGCCAGCATGTTGCAGACAAACGGCTTGTGCTTGGTCCAACCACAAAATCACAGAGGGATTCACTGAGAGAAAGGGACCAGACCGTAAGCTTTTGAAAAAAGGAAAACGGTCTGGTATACCAGACTAGGATTAAACCAGGACTAAACCAGGACTAGACCAGGACTAGAGCAGGACTAAAACAGGACTAGATCAGGACTAAAACAGGACTAAATCAGGACTAAATCAGGACTAGAGCGGGACTAAAACAGGACTAAATCAGGACTAGACCAGGACTAAACCAGGACTTAACATGACTGATCCAGGATTGAACCAGGACTAAACCAGGATGTATCAAAAAGGATTTTCAAAAAAACAAAGCGACTAAACTAAAACTTCCAACTTTTTAAAAATATAGATTTTTTTTCCAGCCCTAATGCACACTATGGTGCTGTGTCTAGGTCCACCTCTTTCAGTGACTCAGAAGATAGAGCAGGGCATCCAATAACCAGTTGGTTCGATTCCCACTCCCCCCAGTTTATACTTTTGTTGTGTCCTTGGGCAAGTGAATGTGTTTGATTGTAGTGATTGTTGATTTGATTGTGCCCCAGTGTGAATGTGTGAGTGAATGGAACCATGATGATACTTATAAAACTGCTAAATAAAAGCATGCCAACCTCCAGTGAGTCCTACTGAGGCATGGTTGGAGGCATTCACACTGGGCAAACACATCCTGACCAGTGCTTCTGAACCAGAACATCTGTAATCAGAGGATTTAAAGTAAGACTCAGAGGTCACAAAATGGTGTTTCAAGTTTTTGGTATTCTGTACAATGCCAGAAAGACGAGGATACTCCACATTGTTTTGACTTTTACACGTTTCATCTTTTTCCTGAGGATATATGCAAAGGAAACAGGAAACTATTTAGCATTACGCTGTTTCTCCATATTTCTTGTTGAATGTCGATAGCCCTTAGTGGAAAAGGTAATACCACTGAACATAACCATGACAAACTAGGCTAGATTTTTATTTTGTGTCAAAAACTGTAAACTGAATGAATGTATCTTAATATCAGTGTGTGTTTGTACAGTGCCCTCTCTCACCCTCAAATATCAGCTGATATGACCTGTTCAGGAAACAGGCCAGAAACCTCAGACTAAACAATGTGCAACAACCTGGAATATAACATAAAAATTCTATCATATTTTGTTGGCTAACTGGGTGTTGGACCATCCACCATGTGTCTTGTCTTTATAGCTATGCATTAGGATCTCAGTCCACACCCACATCTTCAAAAAAACACAACAAAAAATACAGCAAATGGTCTTCAGACCAACGGTGCCTCTCTAATTAGGGGACATTTCAAAAGAATTCAAACATATGCTGTAATTTCTTTTACAGTAAAATGTCACTACACTTTTAATTTAACAGCATAGACTTACTTTGTAAAAGGGGATCTTGTCTTTAGTGTGGACCAGTTTTTGACGCAGAGTCTTTTCTTTGGCTACATTGTAGGTGATTGAATCTGTGCTTACTATGGGTCGTAGTGAAGTCCCTTCCTTGTCTATTTTGGATAAGCTGTAGATACATGGAGTGGTGTTCCCAGGATACAGCCTCTGGAGGGTCCAACTGTAAGTTGTATAGATGAAGGTTAGAAATTCAGTTATAATATGACTATGGGAATAATTTAAATTTCTCTTCCTGCAGATTAATGTAATGAGTTTTAATACCTATATTCTTAACAGGCATTGTATCTTGTATGTTGCAAAACTACAGGTGCATGATGCCAGAGTGGTTAGTGGCTCTGCCTCACAGCAACTAGCTCGTGAGGTTGGTTTTCTTCGCCCAAAAACATGCTTGTGTAGGTAAAATGGTAAATGGTGGTCTGTCAACCCCAATTTCCAAAGCATGTCTCTGTTCCAGTCCGCTTCGCTGTGGAACACCAGCGACCAAAGTCACAGACACTTCCCCACTGGATAGGTTTCAGATCCGCTACGCTGTGGGGCAGAGCCCCGAGAAGCTCGGAAGATCAAGTGCGGGAGGTACGAGATGGTGTGAAAAGCCGTTGATAAAGATGTGTGCGGGACCAATACAAGTGTTTATTCAGGAGAAGGACCAGAAAACCAGTTTAGTTTGAGATTGCTTTGTTTGTAAAGTTTCTGCATGTGTGTGATCTAATCTGTGCAGGTTGAAGTTTTTTGGCTCTGAAACTGCTTTCATTGAAAACAACGTTACCTGTTTGCTGTGAGTACTGTGAATAACTGGCAACTGTCCATATGAAAAAAACATTAGTACTGATGATTTTAGAGAAAAAAACATATGCTACAATTAATTGAAGTAGTAGAAAAGTATTATGCATTATTCATTTTAGCAGAGAGAGACATAATAAAGAGAATTCAAATAATGAGGAATTCATTAAATTACATTTTCTGGGGAAGGGTGAACAGTGCTCAGCAGTGTTCATCTGAGCACACACACAGCCATATGGGCACATTATAGGCTCACAGCAGGGAGTCGTCTAACTGACACCACACGGTGATTCAGCTCGACAGGAAGTGGATGGATCCTCGCTCCCCTTCAGAGTCATCCGTCTCAAGGCTCTGCGAGGGTCTAACAGCCCCCAGGGACCGTCTGCAGCGTGTCGGCCATTCAAGAACCTCTCCATTACGGCTTTTAATTTCCCTTCCTCTCGCCTTGGTCTCCATTAGCGCTGGCATTTCTCAAACGGTAAACTGTGTGTGTGTGCATCACATTAACAGACTCTGCATCTAAGCGTCTAGACTGATAGATTTTAATTTTAAAAACCTTTAACTTTTAGGAGTGCTAAAAGGGACAGTTTTGAAAAAAAACTGTAACCATTGGTTTACTTTAGAAACAAGGGGCTGTGCTGTAGTATAAGTGCACTAAAAACAGAAACTTGTAATGCATACATCCTCAAATTTACTGAAATGTGACGTCATAATAGAACTCCGCAAGATGACGTCAGCCACACAGCTTTAGTGTGCAAGACCTGATAGCATATGATTTCCTTTCCTCCATCAAAATCAATGTACGCAGATTATTTTTAGGAGATTCAGTTTCAATGTCATTATAGAAAACCCATACACAGCTCTTTTTCAACAAACACTTGACCCAAAATGAGCATGGGATACTTGATTTGAAAAATAAATGTTTCTTTCAATGACTGATTATGGGACAGTTACAGGTGATAAAATTCATGGGGAAAATAAATTGACAAATGACAACAGCTGCACATGTATTATTAAAAGTCATGCAGTAAGGGCCCTTTTCATCAGTTTTAAATCCATTCTCATACACAAACTCAATCATTTATGACTTTCCAAAAACATGCTCTCACCCAAAAGTCGCATTAGCTTCAGTCAGACTCTTAAAGTCTCAGTGCGTTTGCTGCTGCTTATTAAAGAACACAGACATCACAGAGTCTTTCTATTTACTGTCTTTCTTCGTGTTGTGCCCTGGGATCTGGCAGCAGAATGACCCGCTCCGTCCCATTAGGAGTCATCTGTGGCATGTTGGGGCCCTTTCTGACATTACGATTCTCCACGCTCAGCAGAGAAGACAAGAACATGACAGGATTACTCTTTAAGAACACTTTCTTGGCCTGTCAACATGGAATATGCTTATGTAGAGTGTGTTCTGCTGCGTTGGTGGTTTGGTGGCAGGCGTCCTCTCTATTTTAATCTCTGTCAGTTTGGCTCTGGCTGGTTTTACACATGCACAGGCCGTATCTGCAGCACTCAGCATGGTGCTGTTTGGTGAGTGGTCACAGTGAGTAGACATGAGATGCGGCCGAGTATGGAGCTTATGTTCGGAGCGTCACAGTGACTGACTTCATGTGCGACCAGTGTTTACAAGCTGCTGATAGACAGAACCAACAGGTGGAGCCACACTGAGAGACTCTGCTGCTGCTTATCTGAATAATGCACAGGTTCCAAGTGAGTTCACCTGCAGGGAAAAAACAGTACTGCCATCTGCTGCTGGAGTGAACATATCCACAACTGTTGGCGTCGGCCATGATGTGTGGGTGTTGTTCTACATGGCACCTGAGTATTTTCTACATTAACAAGGTTCACACTCTTTTGAAGAAATCATTTCATGACAATTTCATGACAATTTATGACAGCATTTTCTCTCTACAATCAATTAATACACATTATCATACTTTTTGTGTGACTCAAGGTTCATGACATAACCATCATCATCCAATTATTCACACTATTAATTTTGTCTTAGCTGTGTGAAGGGGGTCTGGAACCCATCCTGTTGGATCTAACTTCTACCACGCTCAGTATAGACCAATAGACCAATCACAATGGTTTATTTTAAATGGGGAGGACAATGATGCTCTGTTCTTTTGATTAGTTGTATGTTTTTCAAATTGCATTGGTCCAGAGAAGTGTTTCTCAAACCTTTTTAGACCAAGGACCTCTTTACCCAAAAGACCAAAACTCACGAACACCTGACTCTAAAAAGCCCCCAAAACAATATACCAATTTTTACAATTCACACATTTCAACCTAAAATGTCATTTTCAGATTACAGAGCAGATAAAAGGATATTAAAAATCCTGAAATTACCCCATTTTTATTTGTTTTAAAAAATAACATTGGAAAAGGCCTTACTCTTTATTGTTATTGTTTTAGCTTCCTCCTCAAATCCCCCCTTAAAAAATAAACGGTATGTTGTTGCTGTGGTATTTTCTCTTCACCTTAGTGGTGACTGGTCATGGATATCTTGATACAATTCGGTTTCAGGGTTGCAAACCTGTCCAAAAATTACAAATTAAATTCAACAATACCAAAAAACAGACAATTCAAATAAGTTTTGATTTATATTGAAAACAACACACTTCAATTGGAGACACTACAGAAAAGTTGTAATTTCAAAAACCTGCGGACCACTAGGGGCGCTCACAGACCAAACTTTGAGAAAGCCTGGTCTAGAGGCAAATAATTCCATAGGTACTGCCCCTAAATTCTGAACTAGAATCAAAATAAGGTTTCTTTTTAGGTAAAGGGAAAAGGTTTACACAATACAAGGAATTTGTTGTAACATGTGATTGTCAAAACACAGAAAAGATAAATGAAGTGGTGTCTAACCCTTCTCTGTTGGACTCCACACCTCCATGATTCCAGATAACTCATTCCAGAAACAAAAACACGTCAACTTGGAGTGGAAAAGCAGTGCTACAGCATTCACTGTTAATTGTTTTTGTTAAATGCTCTGCGGCTGCAAATTACAAGAAAACAATCCTATTAAGCCAGAGCCAAATGAAAAACAATTTGTTTGGATTTTCACCTTTAAAATGCTGATGAGTTTGAAATGATTAATGCTTGCAATTTAGCCACTGCGCCGAAGAGAATAACACACAGCTCTGCAGAGTACAAGAACTGAGGGAATGAGAGAAGAAAATAATAATAATTAAATGACTTTAAATTGGAAATATCCAAAGGGAGAGGGTTCAAAAGCTGAAACAATTAAGTCAGAGGCCAGTCCCTGTGGCTTGTACAGTTCTGATTTAAATTGCTGCTCTACAGTAAAAGATCTGTGTACATGCATCTATGTTAAGAACCAGGCACTGGTTTATTCACCCAAATTCAGTCAAGACTTTTACTTCAGTACATTCTAGAGAAAGGGTGTCAAACTCATTTGAGTTCAGGGGCCACATACAGCCAACTTTAATCTGAAGTGGTATTTTTCTCCAGGATGAGTGTCATAGTCGTGCTGAATATATACTCCTTGAGCGCACAATCGCCAAGCACACAAATTTTCCATTTTCCACAGTGAACAAACAGGATGTGGACCATTTTTCTACACTCTTTTTTGACAAAGACATTTTGGGTAATAAGGGAGCCACTGAGGGTTATTTCAACAGTTCAATAGTACAGTCTAATGCAGGGGTTCCCAAACTTTTCAGATCGCAAACCCCATAATTAGACCCCCCCCCCATGTTATTATAACATAATAACATGGGTGTGACGGCCTGCCCTACAAAAGGTGGGGGGTAGTTCTGGCGGCTGATCCTCTTCTTTGCCCTCTGCATTCTCCGCTGATCCCGCTCTCTTATCAGCAGGCATCTCTGCTTCCTTCTCTTTTTCTAATTTTTTCTAAACACTAAATGTGCATATATCTAGGGCATGTTGTTGTGCTGTAAATTGCAGGGTGGCCAGGTTTTCACAACAAAACCCGCCCAATTGCAACTCAAAACTAGCCCAAAACAAGCCCATTCATGTTTTTAGGGGTTCCCTGGTCAAAAACATGCATTCTGGAGGGTAAAATATATGTTTTTTTTGCCAGGGTTTCCTCCTAAAATGAGTATTTCCGGCACTAAATATAACATAATTGTATAGTCACTTCAACCTGCGGACATGAAAAACAGCCCGCGGTAACTGTGTTAAAGTAGCCCACGGACTTGGAAACACACCGTCACTTAACTGTCATAATTAATCAAAGCAAGTTTTACTAAGTTTTACAAAGTTTTACTTTCAGTTTATTTTAATTATCCTAAATTTATACTTGCATTATTACAACCTTTTAAAATATATATATATAAAAGAAATCATAAAAAAGATAATAATAATAAATTCCCCCACCACTCCGCGACCCCCACTTTGGGAACTGTTGGTCTAATGTATTTACATTTGTGATACATGTTACTTTATGGTTTTGTTTTGTCAACCTTTTAATGTGGTGATTCAGGAAACTGAGCTGAAACATCTTACACTCCTATTTGGTTTGACTCCACTGACGACAGCAATGTTTATCTATTGACCATAAACCGGAACCTCAGGCTTTGTTCAGAGTTGGTTAAATACTGCAAATGTTGGATCAAATTGCTTTGAGCTACTTTGATTTACTTTGTGAAAACTCTATTTGTAAAATAAAATAAATATAATAATAGAACTAACATGTTTCAGACGAGTACCCTTCGAGGTTACATCTCAAAATGAATTAATGTTGAAACTAAAAGGTTTGTTTTCTGATGTAGCTCATGGGTGCTGCTCCCAATAGTCAAAATGTAATTTCTAATTCCTGGCTCAAGGCCTTGTCCAGGAGCTAAACCACAGGGAGGGGGCATGAGAATACTTGTTTAATTATTAGTATTTTGGCCTATCACCAAGTGTACTCAAGTGATTAGGCTTATCTTTGGTGTTTATGATAACTTAATGATGAAATGATTTAAGTGATACTCTTATTTATTTGTTAATACAGTTGTGCTCATAAGTATGTACATACCCTGGCAGAGTTTGTGATTGTTTGGCCATTTTTATAGAATTTAAATGATTACAAAAAAACTTTTTTTTCACTCTTAGTTAGGGGTTGGATGAAGTCATTTATTGTACTTATTTATGCAAACAAGTTCACACAAACAGGTCTGATTGACTACTAAAGGTAACCATCTTCACCTGTGATCTGTTTGCTTGTAATAAGTGGGTGTATTATATTCAAAGGACCTGTGGGATAAAGTAATTGAACTGTATGAAACAAGATTGGGAGATAAAGAAGATATACGTAATGTAATTGAGAATGCCAATCAGCAGGGTTCAAACTCTAATAAAGAAGTGGAAAATGAGGGATTCTGTTGAAACAATCAACAAATAACTTCAGCTGAAATAGAAAACTCTCTGAAAGAAAGTGGTTTTATTAAGATGCGCAGCAAGGAGGCAGATGAAAAATGGGCTGCATGGTCGAGAAAAGCCATTACTACACAAATGCCACAAAGCATCCTGCTTACAATGCCAAACTGCACAGAGACAAGCCTCAAAACTTCTGGAACAAAGTCATTTGGAGTGATGATTATATCTGGAGAGGAGTCAACAAGGCCTAAGATGAAAGGTACACCATTCCTACTGTGAAACATGGAGGTGGATCACTGGTGTATTGGGGAAGTGTGAGCTACAAAGGCACAGGAAACTTGGTCAAAATTGATGCCAATATGAATGCAGCATGTTATCAGAAAATACTGCATTCATCAGCCCGGAAGCTGCGCATTGGACGTACTTGGACGTTCCAACATGACAATGCAGGAGGCCAAGTCGACCTGTCATTGGCTACAGCAGCATAAAGCCTACAGCATTGAGCCACTCTGGGAAGATCTCAAACCTTGAAGTTCATGCAAGTCAGCGCAAGAATTTACAGGAACTGGATGCTTTTTGCCAAAAAAGAATGGGCAGCTTTACCATCTGAGAAAATAAAGAGCCTCACCAACAACTACCACATAAGACTTCAAGCTGTGTTATCATTCATATTCTCTGAAAAACAGCCAAAATAAAATCATAAATTCTGTCAGGGTATGTAAAACTTATGAGCACAACTGTATATGGAGTCACAAGTCACTGTTTTATTTCTTTAGAGAATGGAGTGCATTTTGGTATATTAAGGAGGCCCTGTTTAACAGACCAATGTGAAACATTCTTAGGTTGTAAAAGCCACAACTGGGAAGGGGGCTGGCTGATAACCTGAAACATATGAGTTGAAATAAACTTACTCATTAATGTGCAGAATGTGCAATGTATTGGGCTTCCACCCACTCACACACAGGGGCATGCAGCTGAGGAGAGTTGTGTGGCAGTGCGTAAGTCTTTAGGACAGAAGCACATGGTTATATAATACTTGATGAATACATGCATTAGAAATGTTCAATAGAGTGTTCAACAGAGAATCCCAATCCAACTCAAAATGACAAACTCCTGTCAAGCTCGTGCAGCTATTAAGTTCATTTTAGAAAGTGTGCGAGCATTAGAGCATGCATAAGAAATACAAAGCATTACTTTAAATCTTGTCATTTTTTAAATAGATTTGTCTAAACAATAAATTTTACTTTGCACCAAAAAGTTTTTTTATGATAGGGTGCAACACCTTGCCATTTGTGTCTTTGTAGTCATTAGACTTTCATTAATAATAACATAAAAATGTAAAGGTAAGAACCCAGTCTATTTTAGTTAGCATTCCAACAAAAGACTTTCAAATTTGGTTGGTTTAAAAACAAATCTCACAGTTATTTGTTTTTTTTTTATAACACCAAAAATATGCAGAACTTTGACTGAAAGGTCTTTGGATGCCTTCTTCCCTCACATTGGCATTTCCATCTGGTTGGCCATGCGGACTGCAGGTTGACCTTTTCTGCCGACTTCTGCCTGTGATGGAATGGCTTCAGCTGTCATGACTCCTAATAACCCTTCCTCCCTGCCTACACTGGGCCATAGCTCTGTTGTGTCAAGATAAAGTAAAAGATCATCCCATGGCATGTTCTGCTTTAATCAAATAGGCGCGCAGGGCTCAACCAGCGAGCGGACAGCGGGCAGGAAATTATTGCAGTGAAAAGAATGAGGCCAAGCAACAGCTGAGTGAGAGGAGTGAGGGGGAGACCAAGAGCCTCCTGTTTGATATGTTAATAGGCTCAGCAGATCGTTTATGAAAGCGAGAGATGGAGGTATAAGTTGGTGACATTTTCATTAATTTGTTGTCAGGTAGAGGCTCTGCCTACTGCTGAGCCTGACTTATAAGGCTGCTTTCTCACATTGTTAGAATGAATGGCTCAACATGGAAGAGCAGCTCTAAACAGCGTGAAAACATGAACAGGAGCAGAACACTTGGCTCTTGTAAATATGTTCTAAACCAGACATGCCCAAAGTCTGTCCCAGGGGCCAAATGCGGCCTGCATTCATATTTCCACTAGCCCGAAGCCTCTGTCATAAAACCAATAATATATGTCCCAGTTTCAAGAGATTCGAAAATTTGTCAAGAAAATGTTGAGCTTGTTTGGGTCAACATACTTGTGCGAGAAGACATTCTCAGTTATGAACATGAATAAGAACCGTGTGAGAACAAGACTAAACGACTCCCACCTGTGTGACATTTTGTGCATTAAAACCACCGTTTTTGAGCCAGACCTGCCCAGTTTACTGCAGTCAAGATCTCAGAATCACCCTTTGCATTTTGCAAACATGCTATTTGTTGATTCTGTTGAATAAAGCTTTGAGTTTGAGTCAAATTTCATAAAAAAACTTGCATTGAATTTATTTTTTTAACCTACATTTATCCAGGTCAGGCAGTTATCAGATCTACCTAGCAGCAGAAAGCATAGTAAAACAAAGCAACCCCCCTCTCCTCCATTGGTGGCATGTAAAATTCATGGTGGCCCGTATGACAATTCATTTACGTCACTATGGCCCCTGAGCTAAAATGTTTGGGCACCCCTGTTATAAACCCTTACTTTACAAGCCATTTCTGGCCCACTCCATTAATGATCGCTGACATTAAATGTCAAAGCACAAATAAAATAATTACGGATCTCAATTGTTTACAGGTATTTAGACTAGAATCAAGGCAGGTCTGGTGTCAGGGACAGCAATGTTACATTAGAGGATTGTCTTCAGCTGATTGTAGCCTACTGTTTCAGTTAGCTCTCATGTCAAGAACCAATATGATCTTGAGAACATATATTTTTGGGTTAAAAGTTAAAGGGTTGCCCTATAATTGAGTGTCTCTGTTAGAGAAAAAGCGCAAACAAACATTGCAGTTACTCTTGAGATTTAGAATCCAATGCACCACCCTATCAGACATTATTTAAAGTCTGCCCCAGGTGTGAATGTGTGTGAATGGGGTGAATGGAAGCATGATATAAAGTGCTTTGAGAAGGGTGCAAAAAAGTGCTATATAAATGCATACCATTTACCGTTTGTTCTTTATCTCAGATGCAAATGGTTATAGCTGCATTATCCATGTGAATGCTGGGCCATGAAAACACAATTTATGAGAACACCACAAATGTATGAGGTATGTGTCTATTCACACATCCATTGCCTGCTGTCAGCTAATCCCCTGACTTCGTGTACACTTCTTTCTATTCTTTACAAGTCTGCTCTTTGTCGATTTGATTTAGATTTTCTGTGTGATGAAGAAATGAATAAACACAATTTGAAAAAAAAAACAACCAATCAGTGAAACAGTTATGGTAATGAATGCCAGAGCAAGACCTTACGCCCAGTTAGTATTTTTCCATCTTGTTGACATTATTATTAGCATTAATATAAAGACCAGATAACATGGTCATTCTCACATCATCTTACATACATTATAACATCCCCTGGATTAATTTGTGGTTGTTATGTTAGTTTGTTTTTGTTTACCATATGGTACGGTTAGTTCATGGTTAAAGCAAAAAGAGCAAGGTCAAACACCTGTTAAATGTTAATGTTAAGCATTTGCTTCAGTACAGACATTGTTTACATTTAACAGTGGTATTAGAAAAGTACAAAAACATTGCGTTGGAAAATGCACATTGTTTATTCTGTGTACTTATTTAAAAGATCTATGAACACAAATATAAAATTCTGGCAACTAGACCTATTTCTTGTTCATTGAAGCCTTAGTTTCATTTGCACACTATCACACAAAAGTCCCGTTCACAGTGTTAGATGAACAGGTTTGTCCTCCCACCTTCCTCCTGTCGTTCCTCTCTTGTTCGTTTATAGCAGCATCCATCCTCCATGGCCTCCCCCGTACATCTCCTACAACACCATTAATCTTTATCCTTAATCATTATTCTCTTATTCACACTGCTCTTAGATCTTTATCTTCTTCACTGCCATGAAGAAACTTGTAAAAGAGCTGCACAAGTCCACATTTTTCAGATAAATTTACAGTTAATGTACAGTAAAAGTCCTGTAACTATTTCATTTATGTCTCATGCCATGTCACCATACATTAGAATAAATGTATTTGTACAGCTTAAACACTTTAGGCAAATAATTTGTAAAAAATTTAAAGGTTTCTGAAAAGTGTTTGTCCATGTTTGTCCACGTTGAGTACAAATCTCTCTCTCTTATTCTATCTATGTCTAAGAGGCCATTTACACAACAAGGTATTTTGCCAAAACCGCACTGATTCTGCAGATTAGGATCTAATTTACACAAAGCCATCATTGATGAATCCAGCCAAAGAAGTGTTTATGTTTTGTTGCAGGTGCCGCGCCGCTCTTGTGTACTCTATGACAATGAAGTTTATACATGAGCCCCTGTTACTGTGCATCAAGTCTAACACAACTATTATCGCACTAATCTTTTTTAAGTGCTTAATGTATGTTTTTTGTAGTAAGAGTATATATTCAGCGTCAGTGCTCTGTGCTGTGTTCTTTTACAGCAGCAGGTCTACTCAGGACAAAACACCCAACAGCATTGAGATGTCGCTGCCCTGCTACTTTTGTAGTAGAATGAACAAACTTTAATCATATGAACACAGTTTGCAGGTGCCTGAAGTCAAGTCTTTGTTTCTGAGATACTCAAGCCCATGTTTGAGTCCTATCCATAAAAAAGGCTTGTTTCCATTGGGATGGTACAGTGCAGTCCGGACCTGTTCTGGCATGTTTCAATTACCTTCAAGTGTCTAAAGCGTCCGCAAAAAGCAAAGCGTCCAACTTTTTGAACCCTTCGGCAAGGGGAACCGAGCAATCTGGCTTTGTGGTACAACTTGGAAGGAGTGAAAAACTGATTGGATTATAGATAAAGTTCACTCGAGAGAAAAAAAAAACGAGAAGGAAGTTGTTTATGTGATAAACATATTTAATCTGAAAACATAATAAATGTTGTATTTTTTCAGAATGACAAAGCTACCTAGCAGCTAGCATTAGCACCAGCTTTTTCCAATTTTAAACAGTAAACCTTATATTCAGTGTTGGTCATCTTACTTCAAAAAGTAATCAGTTACAGTTACAAATTACTTCTCCCAAAAAGTAACTGAGTTAGTAACTCAGTTACTACAATGTAAAAGTAACTCAGTTACTCATTATAGTAACTGAGTTATTTTTTATGTTCTATAACGCTATTATGTTATTTAACAGCTTAAATATCAAAGATGTTTAAATTTACTGATTGAAGAATAAATTTACATTTACATTTAGTCATTTAGCAGACGCTTTTATCCAAAGCGACTTACAAGTGAGGAAAACAATGGAAGCAATTTCAACAACACAAGGTAACAAAAAACATAAGTGCACCAAAAACTAGTCAGTTAAAAACCTAGCACAGCATACAAAGCTAAGAATAGGAAAGATTTTTTTTTTTTTTTTTTTTTTTTTAAGAAGGAATTGATAGAAAGGAAGTTAAGAATTCAGTGTTTGTCAGTCAGGTGTTGACAAAAGAGATATGTTTTCAAGCGTTGTTTAAAGATGTCTACAGAATCTGCTGATCTTGTAGCAGCAGTAGATCATTCCACCAATGTGGAACAGATCCAGAGAAAGTACGTGAGAGGGATTTTTTTCCTTTTTGGGATGGTACAACCAGTCGTTGTTCATTTGCAGATCGCAGGGATCTGGTAGGAACATAGGTCTGTATCAGTGAGTGAAGATATGAGGGGGCGGAACCAGTGGTGGTCTTGTAGGCCAAGAGCATAGCTTTGAACTTGATGCGTGCATCAACCGGGAGCCAATGTAACCTAATGAGGAGAGGAGTTACGTGCGCTCTCTTCGGTTCTTTAAAGACCACTCTTGCTGCTGCATTCTGGATCAGCTGCAGAGGTTTGGTTGTGTCCAGCCAGAAGAGCATTGCAATAATCCAGTTTGGACAAGACAAGAGCCTGAACTAGGATTTGCGTAGAGTGCTCCGATAGGAAAGGTCTAATTTTTCTGATGTTGTAGAGGATGAATCTACAGGACCTGGTGGTGCTGGCAACATGACTTGTGAAGTTTAGTTGATCATCAATTACCACTCCCAGATTTCTGGCAGTGCTGGACGGTGTAATGGTTGATGAGCCTAGTTGAATGGAGAGGTTGTGGCGGGTCTTTGGGTTGGCAGGAATCACAAGCAGTTCTGTTTTTGCAAGGTTCAGCTGCAGGTGATGGTCCTGCATCCAAAGTGAGATGTCACTCAGGCACGCCGAGACACGAGAATAAATACACTATATACTGTATTTTAGAACATTTGGTATTTATTTGAACTCAGCAGATTGCAGTCTGCCATGTGATAAACATAGAAATAAAAACATATAAAAAATATATATTGAAAATAAAATTCAAGGGCAAAATGAAGTCACACAACTTTAAACCTGTGTAAAAAGAAACAAAGGAAGGTTTGGCCAATAAGTAGTGCAAATTTCTGAACCTGTAAATTATTGCACAATACACAGAACACAATCCAACTCTCTGTAGATTAACATGTTGTTGTGTTGGGTTAGCAGCAGCAACAAGTGTCGTGTTAGCGTGTGTTGATGTGAGAGGCTTCAAAAGGTTTGAGTTGCTTGAGGCAGACGTGGATAAAGTCTTTTTCCCTGGGCATAGCATGTTTCATAAAAATTCTTGCCTTTAATTCCAATTAATGAGAAGTAGTGCCTGTACTTTCAGTTCAAGAACGCCACCTTTGAATTTCCCTGGCTCCTCACCATTGTCGCTGACGCTGCCTTGTGTTTAGTGGAAGTCAATGAGGCCGTGTGAGCAGGGCACCACCCCCCCCTGCTCTCTCCAGCAGCAGCTGATGTGCAGCCAAAGCATGACACCTCGCGCTTTATTAAACCAAATTGTAGTAAAGTGACACTTTACATTCTCAGTAACGATAACAGCGTTGCAACGATGGTAAAAGTAATTAATTAGTTTACTCTGTTACCGAAAAATTAAAGTTGTTAGTAATGCTGTTATACTCTAACGCCGTTACTTCCAACACTGCTTATATTTATTGTCTACACTGCATGACCCAACCTGGATCAGTACAGGCTAAAGGTCACAACCGGCTAAAGCAAGCTACTTTCTAAATAGTTACACAACTTACTAAGAACCGTATGTACAGCAATGGTGCAGCTTTGTCTGTTTCAGATTATTAATTGTCACTATCCAAAATACTGTTCTATTCCAACATGTTTTAAGCCCAAGTCTAAAGCGTAACCATGGCAGCCGGTTCTAGGGTAGGGAATGGTAATGAGCCTTCTCTGTTTGTGAGTATACAGACATGTTGATCTATCTAACCCCTCCTCTGTTGTTCTTTTCTCTATTTCACCTCATCCCTAGCCTTCTATTCTTTATAGGCTCTATCAATCCAGCAGAACTCCCTTGTCTCTGGTATCTGAGCTCCATCGTATGTCACAACGTTTCCTCTATCTTACTCTGTTCATGCTCAGACCATCTTCCTCTGTCAGCAATATTTTCTCCTTTGCAACAAATCCTATTCTACCCCCACCTTTTCTTCCAAGGCTTGTGGTCCCCCTGAGGGTTTGCGGTGCCGTCCCGGGGTGGAGTGGATGATTTATGATTGACTGGCAAGGGAGAAAGAGACATATTAATCAGGAGTCGTCAGTAGAACTCTGCCATAATGCAAATGGAGTGTTAATTGAGTGCTGGATGGCTTTGAATAATAGCTCGGGCTTTTTACTTCAATCAGTGCACATCACAACAAAGAGCTGATGGCAAGCTTTTACAATGCACAATGTATGACATAATACTATAATGTTTTTTTCTAGAATTTTGCTCCATTATAACAGCAAAGGAAGTGGTTTGTTATCAGAGAGATGTTATTTGAGAGAAAGGGGTTGTTTATTCAAGGCATTTGCTCATATTACACTAGAAATATCCACATGAAAAACACTTGCTATCTTTGTTTAGTGTCATGTTTTCCAGTAAAGATTCTGTTGTATTTTGACATTGCCAATCCACAAAAATGCTAACTTCTGAATACAGTCTCATGGGTGTTTTTGTTGAGGATACCTAATTTTCAACAAAACATCACACACTTAGTGTTTGCATATGTCAAGTATTTTATTCAGTTAGCATTAGATGCATATTTTTTTTCTTGAGTTCATCAGCTTGAAAAAAAAACACGAGATTTTTTCAAGCATTCTTCTGCCTTTGATGCTTATTTTGTAAATTGGCTGCAGCAGGATTCACTGCAACCCTATAGACCTAGCAGCCACACTGACAAAGTTTCATTTTCTTGGCGTTTGGTATATTGCTTTAAACACTTTTGATAAGTATTGTAGTTTTGGTGACAAGGTGAGATGTAACAGAAAAATCTCTTGTGAACATAATAAGTAAATCTTGAGTTGCTAAAACCTTTAAAGAAATCGTTTACTTTCTGTAAAAATAGAAAACAGCCTTCCTGCCCTCAGAGGTGCTAACACCAACTTGAGTTCATGTCACCTAACATCTGGCATGTCCTAATCCACATCCCACCACAGGTGGAGTATTGCAGGAGACTAATGGACTCATTAGCAGTCTCTCCAATTGAAAGCAGACTGCGGGAGCTAACTGGGCCCTGCTAATGCTATCCGGCGCTACTCTTAATTACAAAGCATCAGGCTGCTAAATGAGCTCTGCTGAGGGGCTCTGTGGGGAAAACAGATCGACAAACACCGGATCTGAGCGGCTGCAGAGAGGTGCTTCATGGCCATTACACAAGAATCCACAGGATTAAGACAAGCTCAGTGGTGAGAAGGAGCCTTGGCGCAAAACCAAGCTCCACTGCTGGTAAGGGAAAGTCTGACGGCTGCTTTTCTAAACAGGCCGGATAAAAACAGAAGGAAAATGTAAACCTTAATTTAAAAAGGAGACCATCTATTTACTTACATCACTCTGCAGCCAAATTCATTCAGTAAGTCTTCATTCATTTGTAGTTTTGCTCATTTGTAGTCATGCTTAATGCACTTCCATGACACACAGCACTGCAATGAATAGTAAGAGGAATGAACATAAATTTAGAAGAGTACTTAGAGTTGCAGTTGGAGTAAAAAGAGATTTGTTTGAGATTTGGTGAGATGTAAGAAACAGTTCCCTTTCAAAAACTAGACTCGATGCTGCTTAGAAATACGCTATGGGGAACACTCTTTGTGTGACCGGTTGTGAAGCATGTGTGTCAAACACGCTGAGAATTGGGATTAAAAATCTATGTTGGTGATGTAGTTTGATCACCTGCACATGGGTGTGAGCACACCTGGAGGTTATAAATACACATGGCCGAGGAAACATGTTCAGGTTTCTTAAGCAAACCTCAAATCATATCCAGATAATGAGCTATAAAGAAAAAGAAAAGCGAAAGAGTAGCTGTGCCTATGCCAATCCACTCTAAAAATCTATATAATACACTATTATATATTATATATATCTTTAAAAAGCAGAGAAACAGACTGAGAGAAAAAATGTTTCCCTCTCTGTCAGAGGTTCATCTCTGAGGATGATCCTTATGAGTTCTGTTTCAAGTGTTTGGGGCAAGATCACTGGGCGTGTCCGGACGTCCTTTCATACTTAGTTGACCTGAAGACGTTTAACGTTTGAATTCTTTCAAACAATGTTCTTGCATCAATGACTGAGTTGTCAAAATAAGAAAGTCAGGAGTCAAAAGGAAAAAACTCCAAAAGGACTAAAGCCTGGGCTTGAAAGAATTACTGGCAATGTGGTAGATCATAAAAGAAGAATTTTATAATCTATATTGAACTCATTTATATCAATACACCCCATGTGGAACTGACTATTACATTTATCCCTTTGAGTGTGGTCTTCGACTCTGATGAATAGCACATAAGCATGCCCTAGTCTGGAGATCATACTGTATGTCTATATATATATTTTAGCGTATGTCATCCAAGTCAGTCTTAAAGCTCCTGCACAACATCAATGGCCAGTGTCAATGAATCATATTAAGTGTACTGAGGGCTGAAGGCCCACCTATTAAATCTATAAAAGGTTAGATGCAGATTATGTGCATGACAAACTTTATGAAGGAACACATGAAGACTTACAGCGTTGTTGTTGAAGAAGAATGAGCTCAGATGGGCAATGGACCTTTCCTTTTCCCTTTCTAATATTAAGATGTCCTTCTGGATAGGCTCAGCGTCATGTGTCTTCATGTGTCCGTGATATGAGAGATAAATCCTTTATGACATTATAACCTCTAAAAAAAATAATATTTATAGATAAATAGTGAACGCTAGGATCACCACATTTGTTTCTTCATATAACCTAGTCCATCCAAATCCAAAGCGGATCACCAAATAGGCCGACTGCATTTAGATGCCTCATGAGATGCACTGGATTAGCTGTATATGTAGTCTATGCACCATCCATTGCACAACCCAGTAATACTTTAATAAAAAAGTCTGGTGAGGGTGATGTCCCCTGAACGTTTGTGGGTATACTTTACAGGCCAGATTACATTTAGCACTGGAAACAAAACTTGTCTTGTCATTGTTCAAGGAGGAGACTGCCATAATGTATTCATCTACTTTCACTGTGCAGCCATTGAGATTTTTTAGGAGGTCTAACTAAAGGCAGCACACATCCACTCAGCTGACAACTAGCATTAAATTAAACCTGCACTGCTCTATGAAAACAGCCAGTTTGGATACAGAAAGCAGCCAAAGATGAATGCTGCATGGCAGAGTAATAAAAGAGACACAGACTTATACATACCGCTGCTACCATTCATCTTCTCTACATTTTCTCTGAGCATCTAATTACATTGCACCTGCTTTGAAAGACGTGAGTCTGAGACACTAATCATCCTGCCTGGACTATGGGATGACATCAACTAAAACCACAAATCTATTGCCCCGTTGGCCTATGTGTCATCGATTTGCCATTGTGGACAAATGGAGCTGGTACTTTTCAAAGCGTGAGCACTTCGTGGTTTGGAAAAGTGTTAGACTGTCCTCTCTCTGCGGTTTGACTTTTGCCTGGACTTGGACATACTTTGCAATGACACCTGTTGGCTCGGTTGCTATGTTTCGGTCACCTCCACGAGTTCAGACCGGACTCATTATTCAACAGGACCTTGGCAGAATGTCAGATCCACTTTCCTACTGTGAGCTCAGGCATGTTTTCCTCATGTCATAGCTCTGGGACTTGTCCTTATCACAGACCTGTTCCCCTCTGTCTGTCCTTGTAACACAAACTCAATCTCCAAAAACCTAGTGTAGTGATGCAACACTTCTACAAATATGGCTACTTAGAGTATAAACTTGAAAAATAATAAAGCATAGTATCTACTTTTTTATGCATGTTATTAATAACCCATAATTAAATTAGACAAGACAAGACAAGACATTTATTTTTGTATATACCAATATCACAACAGCCACCTCAAAGGGCTTAACAGACTGCACTAGACAACATCCCCTGTCCTTAGACCCTCCATCAGGGTGAGGAAAAACTCCTAAAAAAACCCAGCCGGGAAAAAAGAGAAACCTCAGGGAGACCCACAGAAGGAGGGATCCACTCCCAGGACGGACAGGCCGTGCAAGAATGTGTCCAGGACAGTTGAAAAAATACATATAAATACAAAACATATTCACAAAAAACATTTATGTTGACAGCGTCCAGTGTCCACTCTGTGTGTGTGTGTGTGTGTGTGTGTGTGTGTGTGGAGTCAGATCGCCGCACTTCCACCAGGAGCCCATTCCACAAAAATGGGGCTCTATAACAAAAGGCTCTGTAGCCAGCAGACTTCTTCTTCATTCGAGGAAGTTGAAGGAGGCCAGCGTCCTGAGAGCGAAGGGTACGAGCTGGAGTATACCAGGTGATAAGGTCAGATAGGTCAGAGGGCGCGCGTCCACAAAGGATTTTAAAGGTTAACAAGAGAACTTTGAAATCAGCTCTAACATGAGTAGGAAGCCAGTGTAATGAAGCCAGGACCGAAGTAATGTGATCAAACTTCCTGGTCTTTTTTAAAAGTCTGGCGGCTGTATTTTGGACCATTTGTAGTCTGTGAGTACCTTTCCTCGGCAGTCCAGAGAATAACGCATTGCAGTAGTCCAGCCTGGATGTGACAAATGCATGAATGAGAATTTCAGCATCAGCTAAAGAGAGGCAGGAGCGAATTTTTGAGATATTCTTCAAGTGAAAAAAGCCCAGTTTAGTGACCTCACTAATGTGCTGCTGCAGAGATAGTGTGGGGTAAAAAATGACACTAAGGTTACTCAGTTTTGCCGTGCTCCAACACACAGTTGTTGATTGAGACAGTAAGATTGTTGAACTTGTGCCGATGACTGGCAGGACCAATTAACAAGAGCTCTGTTTTATCCGAGTTCAAATGGAGGAAGTTTTGAGACATCCATGTTTTAATTGAAACGAGGAAGGCCTCTAGACGCATGATGTCAGTAGTATTATTCGCTTTTATTGGTAGATACAGCTGTGTATCATCGGCATAACAGTGGAAGTTCACTCCATAACTTCTGATGATTTGTCCCAATGGTGTAACATAAAGTGAAAAAAGTATGGGACCGAGCACAGATCCTTGTGGCACACCGAACTTCACTGGTGCCATGGAGGAGAAGGATTTATTAAAAGAGACAAAATTAGACCTATCACACAGATAGGATTCTAACCAAGGAAGAGCATAGCCAGAGATGCCAAAAACATCTTTTTGTCTGTTGATTAGTACTGCATGATCAATCGTATCAAATGCAGCACTGAGATCCAGCAATGCAGACTGAAACGGCTCGAAGAGGTAATTTTCGAATAGATAAAGAGTAAGTTGTTTTAACACAACTTTTTCGAGGATTTTTAGATAGAAAAGGTATATTGGAGACAGGACGGAAATTATTTAGGCATCCAGGATCCAGAGTAGGTTTTTTGAGCAGGGGTTTGAAAATGGAAGGAACGGTGCCAGTAGACAGGGACAACTTTATATTGTTTAACATAATTTGCCCCACATAGGGCCACAGTTCTTTAAGCTGTTTTGTAGGCAGGGTATCCAGGAGGCACGTAGTTGCTTTACATGAAGAAACCACCGTTGTCAGCTCATGGGAAACAGGATCTAAGACTGAGAGACGAAAGGTCAGTAGATCCAAGTGAATGGGACCCGGAGCTGAGGAAGACAAACAAAATGTTATCCCTGATAGCTTCAATTTTATGATTAAAGAAATCTAAAAAGTCTTGTGCAGTAAATGGAGAGGAGTCTTCAGTTGTTTTTGGTTGGATTAGTTTAGCAACTGTCCCAAAGGGAAACCTGGGGTTATGCCAGTTTCGTCTAAATAGAGATGAAAAATAGGCAATCTTTGCAGTGCGAAAGTAGAAGTAAATTAAATACTGTATAAATTTTTATTTTATAAAATTGATTAAATGTGGGTGCACGTGGCAAAGTGGTTAGCACTCCTGCCTCACAGCAAGAAGGTCGTGAGTTCAAAACCCGGCCAACTCAAAACATTCTCGGCTGACTCCAGTCTTTCTGTGAGGAGTCTGCATGTCCTCCACGTGTTACCGTGGGTTCTCTCCGGGTACTCCGGCTTCCACCCACCATCCACAGACATGTATGTATAGGTTAATTGGCAACTCTAAAGTGTCCCTAGTGAATGAATGTGAGAGTGAATGTTTGTCTGTCTCTATATGTCAGCCCTGCGATTAACTGGCCACTATCCAGGGTGTACCCCAGCTCAGGCCCAAAGCTGCTGGGATAGGCTTATTGTTAAGAGTTCCTATATTTTGCCTCACTGATAATTCTGTGTGTGAGCTATGGGCTTCTTCACAAAAAAATGCTCAAACCCAACAGAAAACAGTGATGCTGTGGTGAGGATAGAGCAAGATTACAAGTCAGATGAACATTGCCTGCATCTGACTGCTTTAGGTTCGTCTGAGATAGGCTGTTGTCTGGATGAACAGGCTCTATTTCTGCTGCACAAGCATGTCGGTCTCACAAATCACAAACCTTAGGACATCACAGATCTCTGAAACTGCAGCGCTGTGGCTCATGTTTCTTGTAGAGTTGTGGGCTTTTGTGCGAAGAAGCAGGACTGGATCTTATGAGAGCTTTTGTGACTCTAAATAGGGGGAGACATGTAATTGTACGTACACTTGTGTAATAAGATCTACATCATGATACTTTAGATGATTACCATATATCTAGAACTTTAGTAGAGCATAGGTGTGGAGTGTGCAGCTGCAGATACACATGACTGCATCATTATTAGTTTATTAAGGAGATGTGTGTTCTGAAGACACCTCCTCACATCACTGATTAGAAAACTGCAGAGCTGACACTGCATTTCCTCACCACTACCTCTCCTGCTCTATCTGACTTTGTCAGTTTTAATATGGTGCTCCCTAAAAAAATCACAGTCGACAGAATGAAATGAGCAGATTAATAACCTAAGTTCCTCAAACACTAATTGCTTTAATTAAGTCTAAACGAGATGTTTAATTTCCTTGTATGGTAATTATCGCTGCACTTCACATGCTAATGGAGGCTGGGGTGAGGTCTAAGATTAACAAGGAATAACATGCCAAAATACAATATCTACACAAAATAATGTTCTGAAAAACTCATATACAGTAATAGCCTTTTTATAGATTTTAGGATTTTTAACTTTAGGTTGAAGGGTTTGTTATTTTACAGCCTAATGTACGGTATACATGTCTTTATGTATCTGGCAATAAATTGAAAATGACATTCTTATACATCTATTACTATTTATGACTCCAGCATGCGGCTGAATACTGGACAGGACTGACACTTTCCCCTTACATCTATACCCACATATTTGAGCTGATGTCAGGAATAAGTACTGATGGTTAAGCAATAGCTCTAGGTATTCATCTAATGTACCTGCCCTTTGAAAACTCTTTCTGTGGAAGACCTCAGATGGTTCTGTGTAACAGTCCTTCAGGACAGTCAGGTTCATTCATCATTCTGATCATTCATAATGTCCTGCAACTTGGACAGCACTCTGTTACTGAGCCCTTCCTCCAGGGGATGAGCGCTGAGCTAACCACTGACCCTTTACTCAGTCTGTTTGCATCCTTTGCTTTGATGCCTGTCTGCTGTGGGCAGACTGATGTTCGAAGGATCAGGCCCTTCTGTGTGGACCACTCCAGTGTATAGGCCAGTTGCACCTGATGCTTTTTACCAGAATGTTTCCACAAACACCATATCTGTCCCACTGATGTTGACTGGATCCACCACCATCCCCTATGTCTTGGCCACATTGTGCAGTTGACTTCACCAAACCACCTAAAGCTCCCATGTCTTTTATGTGGTTTATAATGTTTCATCTACAAAATCTTTGTTGAAGATGTCAGCTACAAAAATATTTGAATATTTTTGTAGATGAGATGATTTTGAGAGTAGCCAGTTACGCATTTGTCTTTTGTTAATTCTTTCATAAAAATGTACCTTCCATCAAAGTCTCATTAAAAATTCTATCTTGAAATTATTTTTACATGTCAGAGCCATTGTTAACACACTTCTATTCACTAAAATGTCAAAGAAAAAACTCCTCTTTCTCCTTAAGAAAAGATATAGAGAATTGATTTGTCAGACATTGCAATAATTACATCCTGCTAGAAAAATGGATTTAAGAAGGTCAGAGTGAGCCTATCAGACAGAAGACTAACAGCCCTGTCTATCAAGGTCACATCTTCAGCAGCGTGAAGCCAAGCACAGCGACTAATCAGCATTCTGCTGGGTTAACGTTCTCCACATCTCTGCAGAAACATGGGTTCTCATGAATCCCTTGGTTATCTAAGCTCTACAGAGGACAGCTGCGTGATGGGAGGGGCCTCCCCAGGCTCCCAGGGGTCAAGTGACCACAGATAATGCGCCCTGGGACACAGCCATGCTCTGCTGCAAATATATTGATGGACATTTCAAGCTTCTTTTGAAATGTAAAAGCTCCAGGGCTAGGCACACACCAAAAAAATAAGCACTTTTAAGATGAATCCATACAGTCAGGGATTTGCTGTTGATACTCATTGTGCATTATTAATTTAGTTTATTTTATTCATTTTATTTATTAGTTCAGTTAATTTTATGCCAAATTTAATACAATATAATATACTATAAACCAAATAACTTGAGAAAGATTAAAGCATGTGGCTCGTATTGTAAAAGATTATACAGTATATATCTCAAATGTTACATTAACCTAATGTTTTGTTGATTTACACTTTACATTTACACTTTACAATTACACAATGCCATGAATAGATATATTGTTCTAGGGCTGGACACTGGACCACAAACAATGTCTTTAAAATATACCCCCACCACAGCCACAAAAGCAGCACATTTACTATTTGTTTATATGAGTGCAGAGGTTCAAAATCACTAAATTATACAAAATAGAAACAATGACACACACTATAAAAGTTAACTGTGATGATATTGAGAGTGAGCAAACAAGGTCACACCAGTAGTATGTGTGTAAGGTGCAAACCAAATGAATAACCCAATTCTCCAATAACGTTCTCAACCGCACTTCACTGCGCCCTTAATCCACACTACAGCAAGTGTGCATCAGACCTGCCTTCTCTAAAGGCTATTACACACAACCCTTTTTGCTGTGACGCTTTGAACAGATGTGAAAATCAGCAACCAGCAAAAAAAGAAAATATGAAAAATGTGTTCAGAGCTAAACTGAAAAATCAAATAAATTAACTTGTTGCTCAGGAAACAACACTGTGTAAATGTTGTGGGCATGCTTTTTCTTTCTCTCTTGACTATCTGCTAATGTTGACTTTCTGATAAATTCAGCAACAGTTTAGCAAACATTGCTACTAAAGACGTCATAGTGTTCTTGTTTGTTCAATTGGCCTTGGTCTGATCAGAATGAAAGTTATGGAGTTGCGTGACATATACAGGGGTGTGCCAAATCTTCAATTTAATGGCTTTGGACACTTCATGCGTACTTTGAGGAAGTGCTTAGGGCACAGTGTGAGTATTGTGACAAGGCCTAACTCACAAAAGCAATACAAAACCATCCACATCATTAATCGAATGGAATGCCCCAGGAGCAGCATAGTTTTTATAAATCACTAAATTAGACAAAAAAAGGCTTTGTCACGTGTCACATTGTTGCTGCAGTTTAGTTTACCATTAGTAAAGTAGAAGCTATAGCCTTAATGTATTTCTCCACAGACGTGTGTGTCTGTAGAACATAGTCCTGAAACATCCAGTAGCTTGAAGACTTTAGCTGCTGTAGCATTAAATGCTTGTTTAAATGGAAGAGCTAAATATTTAAGTCACTCACTGACTACACACACATGCAGTCAGACAGTTGCCAGTTGCCAAAGCTATCTTGTTTCTGCAGAAAAGACTCTATTTGATCAGGCTGCTTTTCACTTCTTGCTCTAGTTGTTGTTTGTTACTGGAGTCTAGCTCCTGTGAGAAACCAGTTTTAACACAGCAACAGCTGTATGTGATGCAGGGCACAGCTAAAGGCAAAAAACAATAAACAAAAAGACAGGTGCAAGTGAACAGCGCCAACCAAATAGAGGAAAGCACTGATTGTCTGCAGCTTTCCTTCTTTTATGCAGCTGTGTTGTGTACATTTGGTTTTGGGCAAGAACTGGTGTAAAACCTGGCCGGTGATAAGCCCTGGTAAAGCCAAAATGTAAATACAAATTTATTTTTTATAGAAACATTTTATTATTAGTTTACTGTTGTTGTCATTATGTATCATAACTTTGTGGCTACAGTCTGGCATGTTTACATTCATGTGGCTGTATCTTCATTAACCACACATTTTAATAAATGTTATTATACTTTCTCAGTTCAAGATTGATTCCTCCCTGAGCCTTTCCAGACCCTCCCTGAACTTATAAATTCTGGTACTGTAGTGCAATTAATTCTGGCACATCCAGGTTTTCTGTGGCCCAAATTTATTTCTGGCTACACCCCTGGTGTGAAAGCCCTATATTTGTGCTTTAAGCAGCTGATTTATACATGTGTAATCTTACCAGAACCTGTAGTTTTTTGCAGGTTCTGGCTCTTAAGGCTTGCCCACATTGACCCTGCTGTGACCCTCTGGGACCCGAGGCTGCAGAGAAAATGAAAGGCTGAGGTACTTGTTTAACTCTCTTGTTAGCCATAAAGGGCAAACATATAGGAGGAGGTAATTGATGGAAGTTCATTAGCCGCTGCTCTAGATTTCCCCAGAGGGACTAGACCAGCCGGAGGGGATCTGGATCCATGTGTTGAGAATTTGCAGTAGGCTTTAGCTCTGCTGGATGAGGCCGTATTCATCACAGAGTTAAGAAAGCCAGATTCACTTTCTAATGCTGCTTCAGTGCTTTAATTATTAGCTCAGGGATAATGGTGCTGAATGTACGTCTTAGAGATGTCAAGGTTTAGTGTATTAGCTTAAAGGTTATCATTTATTCATCAAAATAGAGGACTTCACCAAATACGTTGAGCAGGGAGCCCCAGAAACTCAACTTTAATATTTTAGAGAAATTTTGTAAACTCTACCAGGACAAAGCTCCTAGTTTTCACCAAAATGGCCCAAAAACATTAGCTATTTCCTTAAAGCAAACAATATAATATGTGACAAAAAGAATTTGAGGTTAAATCCAAAGAAATGGAGGTTTGGGGACAAAAAACAGGTCTGCAGGACAGATTGGCAGAGCAGGAAACATCCTCTACCCCATGGCCAGACTCTGTTTGGAACTACAGCACACCAACCCAGCCAGGCTACAAGGTTCTGGAACTGTTCACATCCAAGAAGCCATGCAGAAAAAGCCTGATAAAGCTTTTGGATTTCCTCATTGCAAGCTACTATTGTCTTGTATGTCTATTACTGTTGATCCCACTTGTTCCTTTTCGTTCTACTTTAACAAATTATAATGTCAGACTGTAACAGGAGGACCATGCTGTTTTTGTATGGTTATGTACAAATTACACCTCTTTAAAGTCGTTTTATCCTTGAATTTGTATAATTGTTCACACAGGCATCTGTTTGACAACCTGTTGATGGCTTGATGCAGAAAAAGTGTTAGAGAAAGCTGTTGGGTCCATCCTGACCATGCTGTAGACAATAAAGGGATTTTAACTTAGGTTCAATATTAAGCTTGGTATTTAGATAAAGATATTTAGATTTAGAGGACAGGTTTAGGTCAGTTTTCAAATGTTTTTTGTTTTCACACACAAGCAACATTTTCTGATTAAAATAAATGTAATGGATGTACACAGTCCACTTATTATTTGGGACAGATTTACCAATTTTTTTTCTGTTTTCTGTTCTAATGCGGTGAAACACAGTGCTGGGATTATTTGGCTTTGTAATGGTGTGTTCCACTGTGGCTGTGCAACGAGGGCCCTTTGAAGGATAATTCAATCATATTAGGGCCCTCCGCAGTCTATTGGCATTTGAATTTAGAGATGATTACTCACTCTCTTTCTTACAGGGGCCGGGCCCCCTGACCATAAACACACACCGTTCTCTTATCCCTTAAAATGGAAAAGCAATAATAAATAATCCTTGAAAATCAGTAAGGTTTATAGTTTTACAGATAAATGAAGTATTGACTAGGCATATGTTTCCCATGTGTCCAGCCCAACCAAAGGTAAGGGATTAAAATGTTATGCAGCCTGTGACTTTAAAGATATGACTGTATGTACTGATACCCAGATGACATTTTTGATATTTCTCTAAAATATGTCATCAATAGAGCCAACAGGGTTGAACACAGAGTAGAAATCAGTCTGTTCAGCTGCAGAGCTTACTCCGACTCGTAGCTCGATTACACCCTCTCAGCTGGATTTCACACCTTGTCTGAGTTTAAATGCACAAGGCTCTTTTTTCTTTTGTGTGTGTGTGTGTGAGAGTGTGGGGGTGGGGGTGTTTACTAAGGGATGGTGTTTGTGTAAACAAGTAAAGCTGCTTTTGACCTGTGTTGGGAATTGAACACACCTGTCAGACATTGTATCACCATGGTAACAACCAGCGCTGGCTCGGCAGGTGAAGTTCTGTGGCGTTATCTAAGTGACTAATGGTAGCAGACTGCTTCACCATCTGCAGTCTCAATCTGAAATCAATTCAACAATAAGATAGTAAAATACATATGGATAAAGTGTTTCTTTAGAAAGATGAATGTTTGAGGAGATATAAGAGACTTTTTTATAATTATGCCTCTCAGAAAATGTAATAAGGACACATTGTGCCAAACTGCAACCTGACTTTATCCTGTGTCCTATGCCCTGATTTACTGAGCCCTTTGTCTGAAGACAGAAGTATGTCTTAAGGTTTTGTGGCATTTAACAAAAAATGAGAATATGACTTTTCGTGAGAAAGTAAAATAACATTTATTAAAATGTGTGGCTCTTATAATGCTTGATGAGGTCTTTAAAGAAAGTTGCACACTCACAGAAGTTTGGAATTGTTCCCAGAAATATGATTTTCATCTTTACATAAAACTTGGAATGGACATTTTTGTTGTTTAAAAAACATTGCCGACTAAAATCAGCAAGATGTTACAGCAGTTATCCTTTAAAAAAAGACTGAATTCAGGACTTTTGTCTTTCACTGCTAATATTTTATCACTAAGTCCTTGAGCTGCTTTTCCACATGTTATTGAATGTTTATTAAAATATCAAATGTATTTCATATATCACTCTCATTTATTCAATCTAATAGTGATCCTGAAGACACACACTCGCTCCACAGCGGATACCAGTGACATTTTTTATTGGACTCAACTGCATATCATAAAACATAATGTTTTTGAACCACCCTTTTGTAATCCTCTGTGCCTCTTTTCGATCAAAAGAATGTATGAGAGTGTGGCATTTAAGGATGGGTGCCTGTGTAATAGGTCTTCACTCTCTTGACATATCCACATCCTCCAGGTGTTTTACATATGTCTACTTCAGTCACAGTGAACAGTCAGAAAAAGCATTAAAGTCAGTGATGGACTCTTGTAGTGTGTTCACACATACTGTAATGATGTGGATAAAACTCTGGTGTGTGCGGTGGTTCAATGAGTTTGGTTCATTTGGTGAAGTGTGTACCTTTGCGCCATCAAATATGCAGGCTCTTGCTTCACTTCCTACTAAACTTTTGAATGATTTGATTAAAATGTGAACCCCAAGGAGACAAACATCTAACTGAGCCCAAACAGGAAGAGCATTATGAAAAACCTCTTCAAAGCTTTAGCTTTTCTGAGAGCAGTAAAAAAAACATAAAAACAATGTTGTACATCAACAAATCAAAATGAGCAAAGGGCAACTGTAGAGCACTGAGGAGGTAAAAGGCCATAATAGCATTTGGGCTGACAGCACAATCTAGTGTGCTTCTTTTTCTTGTTTGGTGCAGTTTAAAATGTCAGTTGTGAACGCTCAGTGGATCGGAGGTTTTTGCAGCGGATAAAACTAAATGGATCTTTTTCTATTTTGGTGTGAACTTAAAGAAGCGGACTACAAGTGGGATCACACCCTTTAACTTCATACAAAGTTGGCCTATGGTCAGTGGCATTAGCTGTAGGAACTCCACTAAGAAACATGTGCGTCTTTTCAATCCAGGAGATTTTATTTGACAACATTCTAAAACATATTTCAGAAAGGTCCATGTGCTCTTTGTTTTTAGCATAAGGACCCAATGAATCCGTTCCAAAATCACCATGACCAGTGCCTTGACCCAGCAAGGTATTTCATGAAAACTAATACTAGTATACTTTAATCCTTTGAAGAAAAGAGAACAAAATAAATCTAAAAACTAGAAAATGGAATTAATAAGAATGTACATAGGTAATTTAAACAGATTCACTATAACATGACATTTCTTTTTATGTAGAATGTGAACAACCCAGGTTTGAGAGCAGCTTGTTGTAGAAACATACCGTTACTGAGAGAGAACACTGTAACATCAGAAATGAGAGATGTTGGGCTGTCAATTTGTTGACATTAACGAGCCATTACTCGGCAGCATGCCTCATTCCAGAGTCACATCTGAGAAAGGCAAGGTTCCCGGCTCCATATTCTGCAATAATCAGTGCTGCTATTCTGTGTGGGAGACGTGAGCTGGAGGCGCTGAAACCCGGCCCGCGCATTGCTCTCATGCTGTGCTTCTCAGACGGCCTTTTCACCACCAGAATCCCATCATCTCTGCACGTAATCCCTATTCAGCCTGGAACCGGGGCTCTGTGCAAAAGGCAAATAGAATCAGCTGCAGCCATCTCTCGGAGCCCCCAGACCTCGCTCATTCTGCAGCCATTCCAGAGGGTAACGCGGTAATGGCCACCATTATTTACTGGAATATGTTCCCACACTGATGAACACTGTGCAAGGTGCAACATGAAGGAACAGGTGCACAGGAGAATGTAAGGAAATAATGAGATTGTGGTAAAGCTTATTTTTGATTTATTTTTTTTCTCTGTGTGTAACTGCACCTGGAAAAACCTCATAAAGCGTGGCATTTATGTTTTCACAAACCACAAATACCTAACAGACTTTTAAAATCATCAGCTGTATTTTTCCATTGAGGATTTGTCTTTAGTAATCTGTAGATAGTGTATTACCAGGAACTTTGACCAAAAACTGGGACTTCTATACCCCCTGCTGTTTTCTTTTTTTTTAAGAATGGTGCCAAGTTCCATTAGTTGATTGATTTTTATTATGTCAGGTGAACAACAAGACTGATCACATAACATATTTACATGGTTTTCATTCTTGCATAATTTACTTAAATAAATAAATGTCTACCAATATTACATTTAAAAAGGAACATTGTACTAAAGGCATCCTTTTATTGCCATTTTAATCAGTTTATTTGCAACTGTTACATAATCACAACAGATTTTCCCAATTTTATCAATTAGATTTTATTAACATCCCTTTCTTTTAGCCACGCATGTGTGTAGGACATCTTTCCACCTTTTATTTGCCATTGTTGAATGGTTCTTTACCTCCAACCTTCAGTTTGTTGTTTGGTCTGGGTTACTAACTGACTTTTAACTAACCTACATTTTTTGACAGACCTGAGTTTTTGCGTCTTATTCTTTGGTTTACATCTGCATGATATTCCTCTTAGATCTGTGTTTTCACCAAATGGACAAGATTTCAGATGATGGGGGTGAAATGAGCCTTCTCTGGAGGGTGGCTGGGTGCTTCCTTAGTGATAGGGTGAGGAGTTTGGCCCTCAGGAGGAGCTAAGAGTAGATTGAGGCCATGTTTCGGATGCTCCTGTGACGCCTTTTGTGGGCACCCAGGGCACACTGGAGGAAATATGTCTCTCGACTGGCCTGGAAACTCCTCCACCAAAAGGAGCTGGAGGAGTGAGTATATGCTTAGAGTGCTGCCCAGGATAGGCAGAAGATGAACTTGAATAATGGTCTGCATCTGAGTTTAATTGGGCAGTCACACTCCTCTGAATGAACCAGGTAGAGAAAAAAACAACCTAAACTGTTTCATTGTTCACTCCACAGATCAGAATCTGTGCTTCAGAGTTTACCATGCATCATGACTTTTAGTCTGGTCTTCATCCATACTTGCCCTGCTGTCCTCACCTAGTCTCTGATAAAAACTATCTTCTGAATTCAATGCATAACCTACACAGAAAGAGATGTAAAATCAAGAAATCAAGAAATGACCTCATAAATAAAAATATGTATGCATGGGGAATGTGGGGACTCCTGTTTTGCAAAACATCATCTATCTTTTCTGCCAATATCCTACATGTTTGTTCTATCTTTCCCATAAGAATGTTCTGGACCAACACATAAGACACTGACTGGCTCTTGCAAAGCAATTTATTCATCTCACCACCTGCTTTGACCCTGTTTTATGAAAAGCAGATTGCCTCAGAAAGTGTATGTTCAGGGCAAACCCCTGGTCCATTTCACTCGTCGGCAGATATGGCATTTCCTCCTCATCAATGCTGTGTCAAATCACTGGCTGAGAACCCATATTGGTTTCCTCGGCTTTGAGAAAAATGTTTTGGCCTTGGGCTCAGGGCTAACAAGAACAGCAGCCGCTCTGTGATCCATATTGAACCTGTGCAAATCCAAAATGGGCTCTTCATTTTCCGTTTGCATCCGGAGCATTACAAAGTGTCAGCCTGATGCTGGGGTAAATGTGGATGATACAGTGGAAGCGACGGTGCTCTTTTGAGGCTTTTGGTGGATAGTTTGCGACCATTTTCTGCTTGAATGCTTTGGTAAGTATCAGGGAAATGGTTGCTGGTGACTTTTATGTAAAAGCTCCACATAAACAGCTATTCTTTAACTTTTCCCAGCGGAGTTAAACCATGTCCAGGATGTATTTGCTCTAAAGTCATGGAATCTCTTCATGCTTTATTTCATAATTACCTGTGGATAAATTACATTTTTACAGAAACGTGTAGATAAACCTTTGCATATGAGTCAAATATTGTCTCAAAGTTATGCAAGTTACTTAAATGTATAGCAGGATCGGTATTATACAACCTCCAACAAACAACATAATGGTTATGCAGTGAGCTAATATTTATAAATAAAAAATAAAAAAAATCAGTATGAAAAAGATGAAAAAAGAAACTGAGCAAAAATAAGTCCTATCACCCAACATACCTTCTTAGTTGCTGTGGAAACAAGCTTCATAACTGACTCATACATAATGCCAATCAATTATAAATATTTAATTTGCAAAAAACCGAACACGATTTCCATGCATTCACCTAACTTCTTATCCGGGCCGGATCGCGGGGCCCTGGAAGGAAACTGCCCAGAGATTTTCTGAAATTTTCTGGAAGCATGTTGTGATTCAGGCTCCCGCTAAGTCTGGCTGGAGTTTTTCAATTAAAGGACATCTTTTCTGTGGTTCTGCTTGCCTTGGTTGATGCCAACTACCACTTCCTAGTGGTGGATGTAGGGGCATTAAGCAGCAACAGCGATTGAGGAATATTTTCCTATATATTTATTGGGACAGGCCCTAAATACTGGGAGTTGAAAAGTCTTCTCATCTGCCATCTGCAACAGAGCTGGGATGACCAAGTCATGTAAAAAAAAAACATTTTTCCTCCGTCCCTACCCTGGAAGACGCCTGCCTGATGACCAGCGTGTGTTGAACTCCCAGCTCTCCAGGGCTCTATATGTAGTTGAGAAGGCTTTTGGTATTCTCAGCCAGTGACGGAGAGTCTACCAGCGCAGTCTGCAATTGGCTCCAGAAACAGCCAACAGCATTGTGAAGGCAACTTGCATCCTGCAACTTCCTGTGAAGGGCCAAAGTGAACCACGGTGCAGAGGCTGACAGTTCTGATGTCACAGAGGACAGTGATCTAGGGGAGGTCTTTGAGGGAACAGGGCATCAGCTGAGGCACTAAGGGTGATTTGTTGGATGCAGATTAAAGGCCCTTTGCCTCCAAAGCTGCATTAAATCCATATGATGTAAAGGTTTTCCTGTATTTAAAAAAATGGCAAAAATGTCTTTTTTATTGACAATCCCAGTTCTTAATTTATTCCATTTTTATTTTGTTTAATGTTGGATTAAAATCTAAAACACCAAAAGTTATTTTCTGTTAAATATTTTCCATTGTAGTTCACATAGGCCTATTGCTACTTTCTACTCTTGTAGTTGGTTGTTTCACTTTAAATTTTTTATAATTCTTGATCTTGGGTAATATTAATCAATTTTAATTAGAAAATAAAAAGCAATCAAAGGGAGATGATTCATTTAAAGGTGTTACATAATTAATTTTACTGTTGAGATGTGCCATAATCCCACAGTTTGTATTTCTTCCTGGTGGTGCAGGTGGCTCTGGAAAACAAAAACATAAAATTATTATTTTTCTTATTGTTAACAAAAAGTTTGTGATTTGAATTTGCCCTAAATGTAAATGTTTTCCTTGAAAGTCTAGTATATTTTTATTGTACTTTGTACATATTATTTGTACATTAATCATTTAAGAATTTTAGAGCCAGTAAGAAAAAAAACAATTACTTGATTATGATTTATTTGTTAAATTGTATAAGTAAATGGACAAGAACAGACAGAACCTTTATGAGGACACACAATAACAATAACTGATAACTTAATATTTAAAAAATCATTTAATAGGACAGTGTATATTGATGTAGACGTAAGGCTAAACTCCGTCTCATAAACCACCTTCTGAATTTAGGTTTTTAGTCAGGACTGCCGCTCTGAAGTCAGCTTTCTCATGACTGGAGCCAGGCTTATTTAAAAATAAACTCTCATCCTTTTCCTCTCGCTCCTTTACTTTCTGCTCCTCCCTGGCCTCTTTCCTTGACAGATACTCCTCAAAAAATCCTTGGACCTGGTTTTCCGAGGAGGAGGCTCTCCCTCGTGCTCAGACGTGCACTGACCTGCCTCATCTACCTGTGCCACCTCAGAATACAAACTCTGCATTATTTATCAAACTTATCATTGTATTTAAGATAACTTTGAAAAAAAAAAAAGCTTATAAATCTGAATAACTGAACAGGCTACATCTACCTTGTGAAAGAAGTAGAAGCCTCTTGGAAGCTCATGCTCTCCATATACCTCCACCTCTTCCTCTGTTTGCCAGCCTGCCCACGTTTAGTTTCCTTCTCCACACTCTTATTCCTCACATAGGTGTCCCTTCAACTAAAACACTGTGTTTTTCTAATTGCAATAGAGATAAATGCAAGACACACATGTCAAGTCAAATCATTCGACTAGAAACTGTAGCTATCACACAAAGAATGTCAGGTATAAGACGCTTTGGCTCTAGAGCAGTGTCTTTTATAAACTGTGGCTTATGCAGATAATTATAGAAGAACGTAATGGTTGATGCTTATAGTCACTTCAAATTCATCACAAACTCATCACTTTGTTTTCAGAAAGGTTTAGGTGTTTGCACAATTAATTTTAGGATGCCTGTATGCTCCTTACTTTTCGTAACGGAACGTCTAGATATCTGTAGGCTAAAGAATGTTTGAAAGAAAGCATTGAAGATCCTTTCTTAACCTCCTTTTTTACCTAACTGGGAATTCAGAAAGCTCTTATCATGACGACCATGGTCAGTCCAAAGGACGCTCAGCAATTAGAGACATCCCCATCCCCAGACACTTCCTCCAGCTCTCCCGGGAGAATACCCAGGCCTTTCCAGGCCAGCTGAGAAACAATTTGTCATTTTTTCATTAAGCAGTTTTTCCAAATGCTGCAATGATGCATACAGTTTTACACAAAATTCCAGAGTAGGCAGATTGCTTAAATAACTTAAAGAGCCCTATTGTGCTTATATAAAAGAATATGCAGGATTTCTTATTAATTTATAGACATTACAATGTTTTCGATTGACTGAACCAATTTAAAAACATTTTTTCTTCTTTTCTTTGAAATGGTCCACTATGAAGTTATAGTGATAAACAGCACCTTAACTACCGCTCTAAGGCCCATATCCAGTGATTAGTGAGTTGGATCACACTATACATGCTTTGTTGTAATTAGGGCCACACTCTTTTCAGCATGGTGGACTAGTACTATTCTAGTCTGCACTAGTTATTTGTAACTGACACAATTCTGGTGCGTTTCAAGGACTTGAGTAAAAAACAAGCATTTGAAGAAAACTGACCTGTGTCGCATATTAAGTCTTCCCCTCAGTCGTCCTTTCCAAACTGAACAGAACACATAAGCAGTGTCTGTCGCTAATAGCACTGGGAATCAGGCTTGGACTGAAAACAAAAGCATATATTTACATTATTCTCCCAATTACACCATTTTGTCTCGCTCCACATAAAACCAAACTCCATTCACAACAACAGTGTAGTGAAACATCAGCAATAATTCTCCAAATAGTACATTATAAAATACATTTATATATTATATAATATAAATAATATTTGTCTGATTTATTTTGCAAATGTTACTGGTGACATGTTGTGTTTTCATAAGCATTGCAAATTTTATTGAAGGCATGACAGGCGTTAGTTAACCTCCAGCATGTGCCATAAAACACTGACAGCACAGTTTAAATGGGCAGAGTGAACTCCATCCAACAGACTACATGTCTAACACTTTGCTTCCATCAGGCTGTAATTATGTCTTATTGTGCGTTCCATTCATCTTAAGGCCCAAAACTAACATTTAGTGGCCATACCCCATGCACCGACTGACAGAGGTGACAGTGAATTGTGCTGGTGTGTTCCAGTGGGTTTGGGACAGCAGCTGGGAGAGCTGAAGGTTGTTGGCCCAATGCTGTATTTGCATGCATTATTCAAAAGCCATTTATCACAACACAAACCCCAGTGCAGCTAACATAAAACATCCACAGACTCATTTGTTTGGGCCTTATTTGTGCTTTTAAAAAACAGAGCCATGAACAGTGTGACCTCAGTTTGTCCTACTGAGAATCCAGCGCATCCTAATAACAGCCTTCATTTAGTGATGGCAGGTAGTAAAGCCATATGAAGAAAATGCCACTAAACTTTATGTGTGCATTTACCATTGTATTGTGTAGAGCAGGAGTCCCCAAGTCCAGGAGTTCCGGGTGTTTTATTTAGAAAACTTCCACCGCAGACTTTTTCCCCAAGCTTGACTCACTGTGAGTACAGGTTCGTAAGGTTCTTAAAAAAGAGTTCTTGCTGTAGAGCTTCATCAGAGGGCACAATGATGAGAGGCAGACAAGAGGCCAACAAAAGGAAAGCTGCATTTAAAGTGGCACTGTGTAACTTCTAACCACTAGATGGCGGAGATCCCTCCAAAGACTGTATGTATTGTTTGTTTTTTCAAGAGGAACCTATCCAAAATGGACAAGTACGGAAGAAAAAAACGTCTTCAGAAACGATAGGGTCAATTTAGGCCATTTTTTACTCTTTTTAAACACATGTTTTGTTAATATCTGCCTGTTTGTTTATTTATTGGATGGATGCATAAAATGTCATAAATAAGTTGTCAATTTTAATGTTATTTGGTCAAAGAAAATAAATATCAAAGACAAAATACACAACAGATATTTTTAAGGGAAACAATGAAATAGACTATTTTTATTCCCTGGCTATGGCCTATGTGCATAATATTAGTATAATACTATTTTGAAAGTTGTGCACATGCAAAACACCAAAAACACTTACCTGATTATTGATAATGATTGTCGAAATGCAAGCAAGTTTTAGAGAAAATATCCAAATGTACGTACCCTGCAAAAATGATTAATCTGTCAGGCACAAGAATGCCAAGGTATAAATTACACCTGTGTCTTGATCTGTCCAAGTTCAAGATAAGGCCTATGTGAATGAATATTGTGTTAATGTGTTAAGACTTTGTTCATGACGCTACATACAATAGAAAACAACCATGCATGCCCATAGCTTCCATGTAACCAGCAGATGTACTTCACAGTGACTTTTGTGCTGTCTGCTCTAGATTGTGTGAGAAAGGGGAAAGGAGAATAGATTGGGGGGAAAAAACAAGGTTGAGGCTTTGATTTGTTTACACACACTCTGCACAAACACACACAGATACAAGCCCAGTGGAGTCAGGGTCGTGACCTGAGTGATCGATAGCTCAATAGGCAGCAGGAGCACTGGGGAAGTTGAGTTTCACGGTGGGTGCAGCAACATCAGTGAAGCCGCTCTAAACAACACTGCTGCATTACAATAAGTGTTGGGGGAAAACTGAAGCAAAGAAGACTGTCTGATGTTGAGGAAATAATCATAATTACTCTATATTTGTATGGCACGTTCCTTTATGATTTACATCCATCATTGGAACTGTTTTCTGCATCTATTAAACTAAATTATTTAACTGCTGAATGATTTAACTGGCTTGCTCACTAATTGACTAATGTCTTTGAATGAGGATCCGTCTTTGACTACAAAATGACAAAATCTCTGTGAAATGACTGATCAATTCACTGTATCTGTTTAGTGACAGATATTGTCTGCTTTAAGTAAAAATGTGTGGCATTTGTGAACAGGCAGTCAAAATATTTCCATTTGATAAAAAAATAAATGTAAAAGCCATTATTTCATCAAGGCCAACAGGTCTTGATTTCCAATGTGACTGCAGGTGACTGAGGGTGAAGGCAGTAATGTGGAGTAGCCTACAGTAGATTTAGACCTTCTATTTAGTGTTGGTGCTTTAACACAAGTCACTCAGGATGATGCTCTTCAGGCACCATAAGAAATACACACAAATATACTTTTTCTTCTTCCTCAGATTGCCTGGTATTAATTTTTTTAATCTTGTAAGAAGACTATACAATTATTATCAATACCACTGACATATTTTATTTTGGCAACTTATCTTTATGCCATTACATAATGTGGTGCAGAACTAATTTAAATTATTTTAATGTAATTTCTGGTGGACCTTTTGTAAAATGACATTTCATCACATTTGCACAAATTCCTGGACTTTTAATTGTAACGATCACAGCACAGTTGTGTGCCATCTGCTCCTCTCTGACATTCAGCACAGTTTGTTTCCGATTACAGAACAGATTATCAGTCAAACGACCAGTCAATGATGATTTCTGCTGCTGGTTTTTAACAGCTGGAAGTATTTGTCATTTTCATCCCCTGAGGGATCATGGGAAAGTCTGTAAACATGACGTTATTCCATAAGGTCAGGTTTTAATTAATGTGAAGATGAAGCTTTCAAGATGCTAAAGCAGGAATTCTTTGACCTTTCTGATTGATCCGTTTAGTGTGTGACTCATGTTTTCCCAGAGTAATCCTAGCTGGATTAGTTATGCTGCTCATATGCACAAGATGATGCACATTATCGCTGCACATAAACCAGATGATGATGATGATTATGATGGGTGACGCGTGTGCTTCCATTAATCTGAGAAGCATTTTTTTTCGACCAGACTTCAAATAGGTTCTTAATTGAATTTAAGGATTACTGTTTTTCATTGCCGTGTTAATATAGTGGAACAGCTAATTAGCTAAACAACACTGAGCTACATAAAACAAACGATTCCCCAACACGTATTAATTTTTTAATCAATTTAAAATGCCCTTGCTTGCATTTAATGGTTTATTATGGGCGACCAATAAAGCAGAGCAGACAGGAAGTGAACTATTCTGTGCGATAATTTAATTTACTGAATTTGGCTGGAGGAAGCAAATGATTAATAATCTGTTCCCGGAAGAATTTATCATACTCAAAGTGGGGTTGATCAGTTCATTATGGAATTTTCATCTAAAGAAGGCCTCGGTCAAATATTGTGGCGCTGTTTACAAGAAGCCACCCCCGGAGTCCCAGTCGCTCCTCATTTCTCTGCACTAACATTAATCCCTCCAGGGATCTGTGCGCTCGTATAAATCACACTTTTATAAAACATAATTAAGGCCAGGGAAAATCAATGGCACAGGTAGCAGGAGGGAGATCTTTATTATAAGTCTTTTATAGGCTTCTACCTCAGTCATCGTTCATGAGGTAGTTCCAAAATTAGAGTGTAAGACTGGGGTCTACAAAACACGTATGCATGCACAAATTATGCTTTAGCACAATATGAATCATGAGCACAAGTTGTCTTTGGGTTAACGGGCATTTATTTGTTGCTTTTTATTATGCTTAGATAGTGCTTTAAACATGGCTTGATTTGGTCATCACACACAGGCCCAGAACAACATGCAACTGGATATGAGGCTTATTGTTACACTGAACATATTTTGTCAAAAGGACCAGCCCAAAAAAAAGAAAACTGGCTTTTACCCTATACTATCATTTAAAATAAAAACTCATAACTTCTTATTTGTAACACATCAGCAAAGGAAGGGCTGTCCTCCTCAAACCTGAGTTGGGTTTCTTTGATAACACTCTGACTGCTCATGGCCTAGATCTGTGTCTTTGACTAGCAAGTACATCACAAGCATCACCTGCAACTTCCAGCTTCTGAAGTCAACTGTCAGACATACAGTAGAAACTGGCCGCAGACAGAAAGACAGGGCCAGAAAATATGCTCAGGAGGACAGCCTGTTTTGCTCTGTAATAAAAAAAAAAATACTCACTAAAAACATTTATAAAAACCTTTTTACTAAATCAGAACAATGGGCAAAAAATTAAAATAACTTGTTTACGATACAAAAACATCCATCCAGCCGTTTTCTTCCTTAGGGTCTTATCCAGGGCTGGGTCGTGGGCAGCAGTCTATGTAAAGATGTCAAGAATTCTCACTCCCAAGAACACCAGGGAAGCTCGAGGGCAACAAAAACAGACCTGAGTCTCATCAGCTGTCTTGTCTTGATTGTGTTCACATGCAATTGAGTATACTTGTCAGAGGTCGCGTTTACCAAATATTTTCAGCCATTGACGTTTTTTTTTTTTTTTTAGTAGTAAAGGAAAAATCTGAATGCCATTCGTCCTTTTGACAGATTATGTTGAGGGTGAATAATGTAATTCCTACATCTGTCCAGTTGGTGGCAAATGTACATATTAAGTAATGTAACTTAAATTGTCTTGTTTTTGTCATGCTGCATTCAGTTGCAAAAATGTCATGGCAGCTGAATGTGAGTAGTTTCTTCAAACCACCAAATAGTTCTGATGTTGTTAATAAAGGTGAAAAAACAGGACATGATGAGTTGGAGGATGAAGGAGGACAAACAGACACTGAACAGGACAACTTTTTGTTGAATTGAAAAAGTGCAGTTCATGTTTTCTTTATAAGTATAAGTATGAAAATAAAAAATGACAGGTAGTAATAGATTATGACCTCTGATCCCGGTTATGAGCAGAAGGAACAAAAAGTATCCAAATAAAACACCCAACCTTTTAATAGAAGCAGCTGTGAGACCTGTGGAGACCACGGCACACAAACCAGCAGCGTTAAAAATGAAAGTGGCCATAGTGTAGTGACAAACTGCACCGTTTTTGTGAAATATCACATATCACTTTAATAGTCTGAAGTTTTGAAAGCATCATTATTGTTTTGTTGCTGTGTGAAAGCATTCAAGCTGTATAAACAGGTGTTTTGGCTTCTATCTAAAATCTTGGGTGGGTCACATGGGTGAGAGTTGAAACGGTCTTGGTCTTACTACAGTCTTAAGTATTTATTTTTTTGATCTTGTCATTGTCTCCGTCTTATTTTTAGTCAGTCTTGTCTCCGTCTTGGACATCAAGACTGACCAAGACCACAAATGTTTGATTTATTTAAGTGATTCTTGTGATTGGATGGAAACTTTCACCAAATACTAACCTCCCTGAGCCTGGAATTGGTCAAAAATCTGACTTGGTTACACTCTGGTCCCGGACCTATGGTCTAAGTCAGTGTGGTTTTGATTACAACGGTACTTGAAATATGTCAGTTACCATCAACCTTAGATACAGATAAATGCAGCTTAGATAGATGAATGCTGCTTGCTTGACCGCGTGCTTTTCCAGCCAGTCATTCCGTTTCTTGACAACACTTTTTCCAGTCTTGCCAAACCCTCAAAAGTTTTTTTTTTTTTGCATCAGCTCAAATGGAAGCACTCAGTCAGACAGATCTACGTTGGTCAGTCAGACAGATCTACGTTGATCCATCAGACAGATCTACGTTGGTCAGTCAGACAGATCTATGTTGGTCAGACAGATCTACGTTGGTCCATCAGACAGATCTATGTTGGTCAGACAGATCTACTTTGGTCAGTCAGACAGATGCACGCTCGTAGGTTGAGTCAGCGAGGCAGACGCAGATGAAGAGATCAAAGAGGAAGAATTACATGGAGCTGCAGTCCAGATGGCTGTTGAGACTGATCTGCTCCAGCCAACACATTACCCAGCAGAGCCCTGGAGCTCCATGCGCTCACTGTGAGTGCCAACATTCTGGGAAATGGGTCAAACCGGCACACTCATGGTCAATTTCATGCTGCTAATGTCTCAAGCTTTTTTAAGACTGTTAGAAAGTGTGGCTGTAGTCTAGATGCATACTACATGCTTAAAGGAGCAATACATAGTAATTTTAATATCATTCATTAATTCATCGTTCTTTTTTTTAAATAACTGTGAGCCAGCTAACATAATGCGTTATGGCCAAAACAAAAAGACAATGTAGCATTTAAGCTGCCTTTTTACACAAAAACATGTCTTTTCATAGTGACACCTGATTCCTTGTTATAGTTTAGATGGTTTTCTCAGTGAAAAGAATGACGTTACAGCCACATCTCATAAAGTTATTGGCTGCCATCTATACTCATAAAGTTGAACAGCAATGAGAAAACGTGTTGTTCTGAATCTATATTGTAATGCATGTAAAATCTAAACTGGGACTTCAGAGCCCTTTATCAGCACTGCTCCAGAAAACCCCAGGATTAAAATGTTGATAAATAAGCTCTGCCATTGCAACTTATGTTTTGATGATTGTAGTTTTAGCAGCAGTGGGCTTCACCCTGCCTCCTACGGCCTAGTCAACTTACTATAATGTTCTTCACAGCTGAGCTTTAGCATGTGAACACAGATTGTTTGGATTAGGCTAAAGGCCACCGTTTTGATGTTAGGTAAACGGTGTTTTTGTTCATTTTGGAAGAGTTAAGTGTATTTTTGTGGTAATCTTTTAAGTTAACATATCTCTGCCCTGCCTTGCATCACAGAAGAACACAGGGCTAACTCAACAACAGGTTGCTAACCTGCTTTATGTGCCTACTAATTCAGGCTCATATTGTTAGGTTTTGTCCAACTGGTTAGATGTGACATTTCTGGGGCAGGTGCTCCTTGCACATAGGTCTTTTGTGTTTTCTATATACTGCAGAAACAGTGCAGATAAACCAATAAACTTTAAGATGGATCTTTGCATGCATTATTTTGAGATATTAATAATATGTTAGGAGCACATGAGAATCTGATGCACAATAACACTATACTTTGCAACTGTTGTCACTGTCTGGGACATCATTGTTTTCACTGAGGATGCAGAAATTAAAGTTTATACGACAAGAACACAGCAGGGAGCAATCCCAAACTAAAAGAGCTCCTTGGTAATATTAGGCTTTGCTAAAAAAAAAAAACTGAGCTTTGTTTTCAGTGAAGTACATTATCATCTAAATAACCTGTAGGTTAATTTGCCACCAAAAAAGACATTGTGCATCTTTGTAAATATGGCCCCATATTTTTCCCACAGAGTTACCCTCTCCTGAAGAAATGACAACCACAAATTGTATGAATGCTGTTAGAGTAGATTTAATTAGTATTGGATTGCGGGGGTGGCTCCAGTGCAATACAGACTAAAGCTTGATTCCAGGAATTTCATTTGTACTGTTTTGAGAGGACAGTTTAGAGTTATGTGCTCGAGGTGTACTATGAGATAACTGCATTAGTATTGGTTTGAGAGAGGCTTCTGTCTGCTCCACAAACACATTACACTCTAACAGGAAGAGTTCTGCAACAAAGTTTGAACCAGACTTTTTTTTTCTAAACTGTAATTGATCATTTGAAAACTACATTCTATTCTATATTTATACTATATTTTTGGACATTATTGTGATGATAAAACTCATTATCCTTCTATGTTACTGATTGAAGTTTGATTTAGAGATACAGTTATTGACAGATTTTATCTTTACATCTGGATTATAATTCGATCCCCAAGCTAAATATGTTTCAGACATATTTCTGTTGTGAATGTTCAAACACATACTCGGTTGATGTTATATAACATTTGGATTGCATTATCTCATGAAGACAGTCCAAATGTGTGGTTGGCTTGACCATAGACTTTTATGATCCATGTTTACAAAGTGCCTCAACATTCTATGTGCAACAATATCAAATATGCACTTTTACATTATATAATGCTATATTGGACTGGAGTGGTCTTTAAACTAATAAATGTGACCTCTGCTACCCTTGCCTTAAGGTGATTGTACATTAACCAATGAGACCTAGTGCACTCTGCAGTTGTGCTTATTCAATATCAAAAAAATTATATAAAGTATTTTTTTTTCCGGGCATGAATGTGCAAATTGTGCAAAAGCTTTTTGTTAAATAACACAATTAATCACATAGGTTACCTTTCTTTTGCAGGTACTGGGTACTGGTGATCCCTAATGAAGTTCCCAATGATTTACAAAAAGATTCCATGCTACATTCCACAAAGCTCAGAAGTGACTGATGGTTAATAAAGATTGATTGTAAAGTCATGACATGGAATATGTTAGGGTCTTCTATGAACAAAGTTAGATTTTTAAAAAATGCAAAGGGGGTAGACATGACATCTTAGTGGTTTCTAGTGTTATCTAATAATTATAATAATTTTAAATTGCCCTTTTTTCAAGAGACACAAAGCATTATTCATTCACTCCACAGTCACACACTGGTGGTGGTAAGCAACGTCTGTCCTGCCCTGGGGCAGACCTCTCTGACCACCACTAAACATTCTCACACATTCTTACACCAGTGTCTCGCCCAAGGACACAACGACAGTATGAACTGTAGGTTATAGGTCTAACTATAGGTCAACCGCCTTACCCCCTGAGCCACTGCGCCGCTGACTAATTCAGACTTGTACATTATTATACAAAATCTATCCAATACACACATCTTATCTTGCCCCAATCACAATGGCACAAAGTTTTTGTCTTGATGCTTTAAACTATACATACAAGAAATTATTCTATACATGTACCAATCATCCACATCCAAACTTTTTAGAATAGTGAGAAAGCTGTTGAAAAGTGAGGAACAAAAGCACGGCACCAAATATGTGACTCATAGCAGTTTGGTCCAATGCTCATTTATTACATTGTCAGCTTGTCAGTGTGTCATTCCCAGCTCTTTATGGAGCGATCGGCCGTAGTACGAGCACTGAACCCAGGCCATGCACACACCGCCAATGGCCACTAATAGGCCCTGCAGGAAGAACACTCATTTCACTGCAGATACTTGAGGGAAGTGTTCATATCTAAATTACCCGTAGCCTCAGGCTCGACTGAGTTTTTGACATTTAGCCAGAGCTATTTCTTTTCCAGCTATTTCCTACTTTATAACTGTTTTGGCTCATCAGTCTCCAAATGTCTCCCTGTTGCTTCTACTGAACAACACTTCACTACCATTAAAAACTAATGGCATCTCACTTGAGATAAAGTGACCTTTATTCTGACCTAGTATTGGAATGATATGAAAAGTAAAATTTACCATCATAGTATTGTACATTGACATTTGATATGTAGCAGATCTTTCAAGTCCTAGAAGGGATCACTGAAAATTGCTCACTGGAGATGCACCTGGATGCTGAGAGAGGAGTAGAACAAAATGAGAAAAACATGCTAATTGCAGTAAAATTATGTAAAGAAATGTAACAGTAGTCTACTTATGAAATCATGTCACAGTATGATTTAAAGCTCTGGTTAATCAGTTGTTATCAAACATCAAATAACTATCTTATTGAAAGTTGCTGTTGTCAGGAGAGACCTAAAAGTTAACAAAAAAAAGTTAACTGTGATAATAACTTTAACAATACAGTTGAAAGACTCAGTGCAAACTCACAATGAAGTAAAATCAGGGTCAGTCAGTAGGCAGAGTGCCAAACATTTGCAATGTGACACCGGTATGGAGTGTGTGTAGGAGAAGTTCAAAATGAGGGGAGGACAATCACAATTTGCTTTTAAACATGTGTTATAATACTGCATAGATCTGACTATTTAAGCGTGGGGAAAAGTATAATTTATAATAATCCTCTTCATTTTTTTTTTTTACACAAAAAACTCTCACCTCTGGTTTCCTACTTCAAATGCAAAAGAGTATCCTAGTACTTTGTTGTAGCAACCTGAGAAATAGAGCCCCTGCCATGCCACCTGCTTCCTTACATTTAGCTACACACAGAAGTTACTTTGCAGGTCAGTGCTAAATAATGAGTTATGCCTCTTTTATGCATCTCAATGTGCACGGAGAAAAATACACTATATTCTGTTTTTTGAGCTATGCTATCGCTACTGCTATGAGCATACATTTGGCTTTAACGTTGTAGACCTATCGTACATGCAGGGGGCACTGGCTCAGTGATAGGGCGGTTGTCCCATAACCGTAAGGTGGGTGGAAAATAACTATTTAAAATCCACGCTATTTACCATTAACGGAATAGTGAAACCCAACTCTATTGTTTTCTACATTATCTGAACAATTCTGTCCCTTATCTTTTTAAATTAAATATTTATCTTGAAACTCTGTCATTTGTAACCAGTTTGTTCCCAAGGCCCTCACAAAGACAATCAATTTGAGTGTTTTCTGCGGCCATTATAACCCACTGGAGCACCATCTGCTGACTTGATCTGACCCAGAGCCTTGCCAGCTTCACACAGTCTCCAGCTGAAGACTGGCCAAGTCTGTCTGGTGTGGTCAGGCAGATGTGGGTTACAGAGCCTTTGTGGTGTTATTTGTACTGTATTTTTGGATGTTGTTCCTCAAGTATGTGACTCTTGATTAATGTGCTGCGTCTGTGTAACAGTGTCAGTGAGCAGCAGATGTTTTGGGCCGTCAGGTATCTCGACAAAACCTAGAGTTCGAGCTGCTGTGGAACAGGAGCACAACTAACGTGTAATTACAGACGACAACAGCTGACAACCTTATGCTAGTGCTAGAATGGAAACAAATAAGTAGCAGGCAAAAAGATAAACAGTAAATAAAATACCACAGTACAACAAAAGTGAAACACCACACAGACAAATACACACAAGAAATAATAACAAATATAAACAGGCATAGGTTAATATGTTACACTCGGATTAGAAAAATGTCCAGTGATGCAAAGAGCAGTGTTCATGTTGTTATTTACAAATCTAGTAAATTGTTTTGTCCATCGTGAATATTGTGATTACACTGAATTAGATCAGGCTAGAACTAGAATGAAAATAACAAGACAATTTGTCCACATTTTTCAGAAAATCTAAGTTGTAGGTATACCAAGGTCTTCAGCCCAGGCCTCCCTGAGATAATCAGTGCACACAGGCTCTGCAAACGCACTGACAAGGTTGGTAATAAGGAGTTTGGAGGTCAATATTGTATAGAAAAAATTGACTTATTTCTGTTCTACAGTGGTTCCATGGTCATATAATCACAATGTATCCTGTAGAGTCTAGGCCAATAGCTCTGCCATTGCCAGGCCAAAGCAAAAAAGATGTGTTATTGTTATTTGCATTACCTTTTAACTTGTAACAAAACTCCTTCCATGCAACAACAATGTGACAATGTATTTGATAGCATTGCAGTTTTACCTGTAAAGGCAGTGGTCTGAAGAGTCTTATTATGGCGTTCTGTGCCTTTGTTCTCCTCAATGTCTTGTTGAAAGTGTTACAATGCACTGGACTGAAATATGAATCTCCATTCAGGATAAATATGACTTGACACAATGACAGAAGTCCTATCAGAACTCTAAAGGAAGTGGGAGTCTCACTTGTCCAAGGTAACAAATGAATGTTGAACCTCGATTTAACAAAAAACACAGCTGCCAAAGTAATTGGAAGAGTCCACGATGAGGCACAGTGTTCTTTGTTTTTTGCAGGTATAGACGGCATCACAAGACTTGTTTAACATCACTGCAGGAATTGATGAAGAACTTTCTGCACCAACCACTGGTTAGAATTATTTTAGAAATCTCACTTCAGTTTTTAGATGAAGACACTTAAAGAAACTTCTTGAACACAATTGATAAGGTGCAAGCCATTTTTCAGGAAAAAATTCTGTAATGAAGCTCTCAGTAAAACTGAATAAAATATATTATTATAGGTCCACTATGTTACAGGACAAGCTTAGGAATCTTTGCATGCTATCCGTGTAAAGACAGTTAAGATAGTTGGTTGTCGCTCGGGTAGTATTAAGAATGGAGTAACCACAAAATAACACAATCTTGCTGTAAATTCATTAGGCTAACAGAACCCGTTAATCCTGTTGATTCAAGCTGGGTATTGTCCAGGAAATCACAATACGATGCGTATCTCGATACAGTGTACTATGATACAAAGCGATTCGATATGATATCAATATATAACGCCCTATAATGCATTGCTCATTATCAAAATCAGCAGCACATATTATATTTAAGATTTAGTGCATATTTCTCATATTAAGACAAAAACAAGTGCATGTCAGTGTCATTCCATTTCACTTCATCAGCTTCAGTTCATGAATAAATCATTCATTTGTTACTAAACTAAAATGAAAAGAGAAAACAACAAAAAAGAGTCCTGTTTCTCTCAATGACTCACTGGTCGCAGACACACCAGCTTGGACAATGCCAAGTAGGCTATACATCAAGACTAAAAAACAATAGTGAAAATATATTCAAAATTCAAATTCATATTTTGTTGTCCTGGTACATTTCTTGTTCTGGTCCTGCAAGATTCTCCGATCTTTCAGACAGTGCTACTCAACAGCCACAAGGCAAATAAAGCTTCTTTATTAACTATTATCTACATCTTCTTGTTCTTTGCTGGACACTTTGGAGTTTGTTTGTACTAATTAGGGCTGGGCAATATTTTTTTTGCTCAATGCCAACACAAAACAATATCAAAGCAGCAGCAGTGAGCAATGACTTTAATTAAATAAAAGCAGTTTAAGTTGGATGCTTTAGTCTGACCCCTCTCCATGGAGCTGACAATAAAGGCGCTCTGAACAAATGGCTAATTTGCATAAATCAACAAAAGTGCCACACAGAGTCTGTTCCCATTTCTCACTTTCCTGCCACTTTTCGAAACCAGTGCATCCCAGAGGAAACATGAATCCTTTCTCTGTGGATTGTTACTGTCTAGTGTCTGCAGGGTCTTTAAGGACGTTATTTGAGTTGCTCTGTTGTTAGCAGCAGTAGTGACATAATACAGTATGCAGCCATTGACTGTAGAGCACCGACGAGGGAGCAACTCCGCCCCCTAATGGTTGGAGGGGGTATTGGGGGCTAGGATATGCATATTTTGTTGTTTCAAAAATATGGCTTAATATGTACATTTTTTTTATATATATTATTGTTGATTAGAGGATCCTATGGATGACATTTCCTGACTTTTCATTTTATAACTTATTATGTTTTAAGGTTATCTTAAATACTTAAAACAATGTTAAAAATGCCAGATTAAAAAAATGTATTAATTAATTAATAAATGGCAATGATAGACACGCGCAATAATTGCAGGAGCACATTAGTCTGAGGTTGAAGTGAAAAATAACAACAGGTCAGGTGCCATTTGAGCTTGGTATATAAGCTTGGTTATGGAGGGTCCTTGTTTCCATCAGACCAAGGGAATACAGTCTTAAAGCTCAATGCTGTGTTTAAACCATTCACTGTGATCTCTACTCAGCTAAGTGAAACACGTCCTATGGGGAAAGAGGCAAGAGATGCTTCAGAAAGTCTCTTTATCTTTAACTAACCATGTGCTTCAGCTTACATGTGTGTGATTAAAATATTTCAAACTGAAGCTGAAACTGTCAATGTGGAAGGTTTTAAAGGGACATTCTTAACCTTTTCAGAGCAGCTCGGTGCTAGCTCTGGCTTCCAAACATTTCAGAAGAAAAGAACAAAAAGACTCACTAATCTGTGCACCGCACTCGTGGTTGTTTACGTCCACTTTGCTTAGAGCATCACTTTATTGAGGATGTCTGGCCGTGGAAAGGACAAGGACTGTAAAAAGCCTAATAGTTACTTGTGAAATGTGTTTTCTGTAAAAAGCCTAATAGTTACTTGTGAAATGTGTTTGACAGATGTCGAGTGATAACCCATCTGACCCCAAAGCTGTGCGTTATGTAATTGAGCAACTTCGCTTCCTTTAATCACTTTCGCTGACAAAGGCCTGCCTCTTGTTTTCCCGCCTCCTGGAGTCCAGACTCAACGAGATCCCTGAGCCGCAGCTAACTGATAGGCCTGATATGTAATTAATGTTCTGACACAGGCTAATGAAGCTAATGACGCTAACTGTGCTAGCATATGGCCACCCCATGGGGATCCAGACTCGGCGCTCTAATTTAGATAAATGACGCCCCAGGTTAGACGAGGCTATTTGCATTTCATTCAGTGCAGGCCGGGGGAGCAGCAGGATTAAAGGAGGGGTGGATTGTGAGATCAAACAGCAGAGGTGTTGGGGGGCTGATGGTGGTGGAGGTGTTTATGCCGATGAACAGGTATGGGAGGGGGAGAGCCCCTGATGGCCACGCATGGCGCCGCTGTCAGAGAAAAGGATTGGCAGCAGCTGATGGGGGCTGACGCTGTCTGTCGGCACACAGTCAGAGCCAAACGAGTGTGCACATCCAAATGTAATTACTTTTTATTAGCCCTGGAGAAACAAGTGCTTCTCAGCGGGAACCTCGAAAGTTGGATGGGGTTGATGTAGGTGTGCCTGTAAAAGGTTCCAAACTAAGATGATGAACATGATGTAAAAATGTAAATGTAGGCTTAATTTATCTTTAGCTTAAACCGTTTCTTTTTCTTTTTTAGAAAAAAAAATGAATGTGGCAGTAGTTTAAAAAAACAAATACATATTGATGGCAAAAACACAGTCCTGCATCTCTTTATAGGAGCATTAATGACGGGTCCGACGCTGCCATCCGGATAGTGCCTTGCCCGGGAATGGTGACCTACTCCATTCCCTGTTATTACTGTTGTTGATATTATTACTGTCTCTAGTGGTATTAGTTTAGTATTACTTTCAATTGTTCTTATGATGATGATTATTGTTATTATTATGGTTATATTATTAAGGTCATCTCCTTGTGAACGCCACACCTCCCAGCTGCTGACACTACACTGTGAGCCTGAACGGAGCACACTCTAAGCTATATATAAATGCATCTTCGTCATTTACGTAGCTATCCTTTTTTTGCCTCTATTTATCTTTTTTTGGGTTGCTCTTAATTTTCTAGCTCAGTAATATCATGGTAATAGTGGAGTAATTATGTAATACTATAGTAATTGTGGTTATTTATTAAGTAATGTACAAATAATTGTTGCTTGATAACCATGAAACCACTAGGTACTAATGTAGGGCTGCAAAATTAAATAAAATTAAACTTCTATTACACATTTATTAACTTGTTAATACCACACTATTCCAATGCTGTTACTGAGATGTAATGTAAAGTGCTAGCTCTTTTTTATCTTTTTCTCTCCCCTTGTTTAACTCCCCTCTTTTCATGGCCCTCAACCTCTTTTTTGTGTAACCTATTATGATATAATGCGCCTATTTCTCCCTGCGCCTAATGTAAATATGACTATTGCCACTAGGGTAATAATACAAATGAATGATATGTGCCATTATTTCATACAACAACCTGTTATTATTATTTGACATGTGACAGGAAACGAGAGAGGGGAGGGACATTTAACAAATGACCCAAGTCCGGTTCCAAGAATGAGGTATGAGCTCTACCAGGTGAGCCACCGCAGCGGCCCCTTTGTTGCCTAATTTTAATCATCATACAAAATCAGCAACTGTCTAAGCTGCAACTGGACATAAAATGAAAGACACAAGTCAAACTTTTGCTTTACAGAAACACAACTGCTGTCACATGCCTCTATGTAGAATGATTTCTAGCTTCAACAATGCATTCAAAATAGACGCTGTAATGATATACACCAATTGTCGTAGATTATTTATTTATTTTCATTTAAAGCCATTGCACAGTTTCTACAGTGATGTGACCAGTTAACAGGGTCGGAGAAAGCAGACCCCATTGATTGGCTATTGTCACAGTTACAGATAAATAAAGAGATGCATGAGACTTGAGCTCCATAAATATCCCATCCGTTGGAGGAAACATCATCATAACATTTTGGCGATGATAGAAGTAAAGTGTGCAGAAGTGTCATGTAAACAAGTAATTAAGTAAATCAGCCACTTCTGACACGCTCTGAAAACACATGTGGGTGTCGGCAGCTGTTTACTGTCAGTTAGCCTATCAGTGGTGCCACACTTCTTACTTTACAACACCATGTTGTCCGTTAACTAGAAGAGAGCTAAAGAGCGCCTGAGGTAAGATTTATGTACAGGTATAGTATATCCATTGAGTCTTTGCAGGATTCTGTATGATTTTGTTGCAGGCTGTCCTTCTTTTTATGCCATTGTGAGATTGTCCTTGATTCTGTCATTAAGGGCAACCTGCATGACACAATTGAAAATCATGTCTGAAAGGTAGACATAGTCATTTTTGCTATTTTTTGGCGGCAGCTGGTGGCAAAAGTGGGGCTGGTAGCCCCGGCTGTTGTCTACCAAAGACCCAGTGGAAATAGAGGTCTAATGGTCAGGGCCAGCACGTCTTACAAGCCAATTTAGTGCCAGCTTAGAGTCCCATAGCCATCGAGACAGACCTGACAACCCTATTTGAAGTTAGGCATTTGAGTTTACTCACCTCTGGCAGTGTTCAGTTTGTCCTCTGTTGGAGAAAATGAAAGTAAATGAAAAAGCTAATTTTGCAAACAGACAAATGCAAAGATGGTTATTTAGTGTTTGTATAGGAGGCCCCGAAAAAGTCTTAAGCCACGCTGGAGGGACGATGTCTCTCAGCTGGCCTGGGGATGCCTTAGTGTTCCCCCAGAAGAGCTGGTGGAAGTGTCTGGTGAGGAGAATGACTGGGTGTCTTTGTTTAATAAGCGGAAGAACATGGATGGAAAGATGGATGGTTATTTATGGTAATTATATACTATTAAATATATTACATAGATTTCGGTGGTGCATTCAACTTTATAATGCACCTTAAATCAATGACCCTAACCCCACAAGGGTTAAAGGTGACAGTTTTAGGCAGTAAAGCCTAAAAGATAAACTTGTATGCAGAGGAAAACACAAACATTATTCTATCTCCATTTACCTGTTTGTCTTCCCAAAATCCACTGCCAACACAAAACATGACCTTCAACCGTAATGAACTGCATAACCTGTTGACTTGTGGGTAATGCTGTTTTTAATGGACTGGGCCAACTTGGGGAGAAGTGTACATAGAAAAAAAGGCTCTTTATAGAAAAATATTCAGGGAAATAGATAAGAGTGTTTGCCTGTTATTGTTTGTCGTGTCTAACATCCCGAGACATGGCCCATGGTAGTGAGCAGATTTAATGTGGTGGAGAGAGAGAGATCCATAAAGCTTCTAACACCACCGGGGAAGCTATCTTTAATTCATGAACTCTATAAAAATAAAGGCTTTTCTGTGATGGCCCTGCAGCCTGTTACAAAGTTTGCCAGCGACGTTGCACTTTGGGAGAGCCAGGTTGTATTTCAGAAGGAAATGAAGTCTGTGCCGTTAAATGGGTAACAATAACACAATACAAACAGGAAAGAACCAGTGCTTTTTGTGAGATTTACAATGATAACTAGACGTCAACATAATCATCATTTTTAGTAGTTTTCCTAGTTATAAATGGGTTTATGGTTGTCGCATGTCTGCGATAAAGCCTTATTTAATGATGTAATAAATAGATTTGTGAAAGTGTGTAATGAATAAGGTTATAAACCACAGGGCACATACATAAGCACAGTTTATGCTGGAATATGTAAATGTACAAATGATGTCATCAGTTTAAAAAAAAAAAACTAAATAAAAAAGGCTAAACAACAAATGATCAATGTTGTATGTAATGTTTAGGTCCTGTGCAACATATACATTTTCTTGGATTTTCATTTGTGCCACATAAATCAAGGACAAATTTTTGGAGGGTGTATTTAAAACATAGGCAACAAAGAGTTTTTGAGTCTCCTTTCTGATTTGGAGGCACACAAAGTCCATTCAAGTTCATAATGACTGCAGGAATCAATCAGTGGAGCGACCACCATTACCTGATTTTATTTTAAACCCCACCACTCACCCCCAACAGCAACATAGCAACATAGCCATTGTCCCTGCTTTACTTGTATTAAAAATGGTAAAACTGAATACTCATATAAAATACTGAGACATTACATCAAATAAAGTTTAGAGATGACCTTAGATTGTTGTTATCCTGTGATTACCTCTGTCTCAAAAAGCACTGTGTGAAAGCATTGCCAATGGGAGAGTCCCTTTTTCTGGAGCAAACGTGTGATTGGCCAAAGTTCCAAGTTCAGATCATTATCATTTTTGATAATAAATCCTTTTTCCATAGATCATACTTTTACAATATGGTATAAGAGGATTTAAACTTAAATGCAAGAGAAGAGAAAAAAGCGGTTAATGCTTAAGTTTAACATTAAGTTTATGTTAACTTTAAAAGGTCCATTTCCTGTGTTGGTTGGAACTGTGCTGGCTCTTTACAGAAGCAATGATTTAAAAGGCATACAAAAGAGTATCTTTAAGGATCACCACCGGAGGATGGACAATATACAGTATAACAATTTTATACAGTACCTTCTCATACAATCTAGCTTATATAGATATTTTTAGACTAGTATATTTAAGAAAATAAAGATTTATTTTCCATTTTTTTTCCCGCAATTTTACCAAGTTTCCCTTCCAACACAGGCTCCAGTTGCCATTTTGTGTTTATCACTTTCATCCAAGTCCAAATCCCAGACTGCAGTGTTTAGCTCAATTGTTTAGTGACTGGAGCACACTGTTGGAACCAAAAGCCCAGAGGTGTACAAAGTAGTATGGTACTGTCAACTTATTTAAAATGCTTTGTAGCCCTTTTACTCAGTTTACTGCTTCTGTGGAAACAAGGGCTTTAACTCCAGTCATGAACAGCGCAGTGCAGTAGTGACTGATGGTTTGACTTGCACAAGAGAGTGACAACTCCATCCTCCACTGGTGTTTGCACTGCAGAGACATGGACCTGACCATTATTGGATGTCCATCACACAGAGCCACTGCAGTTGTTTTAATATGCTCACTTGAACTCCACACTTCTCTAATGCATTAAGGGCTGCTCTTTCACGCTCACACACGGGATAAAGCCCGAGCTTCCGGCGAGCGTTTGAGTGTGCCTTGTTTGCTGCTGACTGGCCTGAAATATGAACCGCATCTCCATGGAGACCCTCCATCATTTTATTACACCCTGTTTGCTTTTCGTATTTGTCCCCAGTGGTTTGTGCCCAAAACTCCATTAAGTCGGAATTCCGAAGGGAGGCCAATCAGAGCAGGGCTTACTGTGTAATCGGGATGTGTCCGAAAATATACAATAGACAGCAACTTTCAGGCTGTTTAATGTATATTTCAGGAGGCATTATGAATAATTTGTGGTCTTTGCGAGCATCTCCCTCTACCCTGCTGGCGTTTCTCTGTGGCAGCAGGAAGCAGCAGTGGTGATTGACAGCCGGCCTCATGCTCGCTAACTACAGCAGCTGACAAGGTCGTGTCAGATGAAATGCTTAGTGAGGAGGACTGTTTTGGGAAATATTTTCCCTTGCTTGCTGCCTTTGCCTCTGCCTTTCTACCTCGATCAAGACTAAAAATGAGACCACTCTACCAGTGTTGTATTGAGTTTTTAATGAGAAGTGAAACTACTGTAGTGAAGCTTTCAGAAAATAGCAGATACTTTGTTCCTGTGTGTGCTAAAAACCCCTGAAAATGATGGAATTTCATTTTGTGTTTCAAGGTGTTGAAAAGTGTGTATATTTTGAAAAAGTGCCTAAAATATAATTCATATGTTCTACTATTACCATGTGTGGTACAATGTGTACAAATCTTAAATTATTGTGGGTCACACTTTATTTTACACTACACTTGATACATAGTATCTACCTCATTAAGTACAATGTAACACACTGTGTAACAAACTGTAATAACTACATAGTAGGTACATAATGGAATGATGTGTACTTGCATACTGTAGGCAGGGTTAGGTTATGTAGTTACATGTTATTACAGTTTGTTACACAGTGTTGTATCTACCTCATTAGATACAATGTATCAAGTGTAATGTCAAATAAAGAGTTACCTTATTGTGTTTCTGCATTGTTGGTCCTCCACTGGGCGACATACGTATCTTATAGACAATCTCGCAATGTGAGAAATAACTCGTACTCCTGTGCTAGGCTTTATGTTAAATTTGCTGCCTTACACTACTTACACAAGCCACAGTAATGTCCAGGTATGAGAAAAAACAGAGAACTGCAGTAAGGTGTTCTTGAACTTAATCTGTAATAACACCGGTTGAACTATGTACAGCTGAAGGGTATAGAGAGTACTCTGCTCCCCGGCCCCCCTCTGTCGTCCTACAGTATGCAGATGTGTGTAAAAACATTTGATCTGGGTAAAAGGACAGAGAGGCGGCGGTGTCACAGCATACCAATGTTTCTTCGCACTTCTCTTCAAAGCCGTGCCGCTGTTTATGACGATGGAGCGCTGAAGGTCAGAGTGAGCAGCTGTTGCATCAGACTTTTTATTTGTTATGCTGGATTTGTTCTTGGCTCGGTGCTGTAAATGGCTGCAGTTAAAAAGGAAAAAGCCTACTTTGATCCGTAATTGCATATAATGATGGCAGTTAGGACTCACCAAGTGAAAGTCATAATTGATTTGCAAACCTCTTCTTTATTATTAATATATGCCAGAGTATGTGAATATGAATCTGCAGTGACTACCCTCAGAATAGATAATTGCACAAAATATATTTAACTGCAGCAGAAAGACATAACAGAGTGTTGGCCGGCTTATGTAGACAAATTTATTTTTGTGATTTTAATTTTGGTTTATCTTATGTCCATGCACTTCATATAAAGTTTGGTGATGACCCTGGCTTAAAGATGCAATATGAAGGATTAATGAGTTAATAAACTGTCATCGTAAATTTACAAATGCTCTGTGCTTCTTCATTTTTTTTTTTATAAAAGGACAAGATCATATCATAGTCCTGTTTAAAGCAAGTAAATAGGTTAATGCACAAGCTTTAGCCAGATTCTTTTGCATAAGCCTCATGCCGCTAGTATCATTGCAAACAGTGAAATGTGACAGAACAGACAGTCACACCAAGTTACTACAAAGGGTAATAGGTTTGGAATAAAAAATGGATGTCTTTGACGTGTCCAAGAAGACCCAATCACTTTCTTAACCAAGCTTTGCACTGAAATCAACCCTGCCTGACCTTTTACAGTTCTGCTCATAAGTACATACAATGGCAAAATATGTGATTTTTTTTTTTTGGGGGGGGGGCATTTTATTGAGAATATAAATGATAACACAAAAACTTTTTTTTCCACTCATAGTTTTTGGTTGGGTGAAGACATTTATTGTGAAAAAAGTGTTTTTACACTTTTCAAATCATAATGACAACAGAAACTACCCAAGAGTTTACCCTGGTGATTTTGGCTTGATATCATGCACACAAGTTGACACAAATAACTACTAAAGATAACCAGTGACCCACTTAAGGCCTCAAGTGTCTCAATGCTGGTAATTATAGACATGTTTTAGATATATAAAATACACTGCATATATAAAAATAAATGACCTGATGATAGTTGGTACATCCGAGCAATAACCTTTCAATCTAAAGTACCTGTCCTTTGCAAACACTTTTTGTTTCTGATGCTTCTGTCGAACCGTCCATATGGACAGTCAAGTCTTACACTGGTCTCAAGACAATGACCAGCCTGGTGTAATACAAGACTAGTGTTAAAGCCCAATTGCTTGTGAGTAGCAGGAATGCCAGTCCATGTTTCCTTGTTGCTCTCACTTGACAGGTCTGCCTCCTCAGATCAGCTCAGTTTAAAGAGCTGTAGAGATGGCAACACCAAAGCCCTGTCAGCTGCTGTTACGCTTCGGGGTGAGGCTGTGAACTTAGCTTTTTGTTTCTATCCACAAGCCTACAGAGAAGTACAGGCTGAAAAATTTAGCAGCCCATCCACCAGAGAGACCCGCAAGTGTCCCACTCACCACATGATTTATAAAAGAACAACTGCAAAGTACGGCTCTGTTCAGGCCACTGAAATCAAATATGTAAAATGGCTAACAAGAAATGACAAGCAGGCAGTAGAACAGGAGCCAGCACAGGACTAACAAGAGCTGTCGCTCTAGGAGAGTCAGGAGGGTGGTCAGTGCTTGTTGGCTTGGTTTAAAGATCCTCTAATAGAGCAAATCCATCAGCTCCTGCAAACACTGGATTTGGAACTGGACTCGCAGATGACTGCACTAGAAACCTAAACAACATGTCCATGTATATGGATGATGAGGGACAAGACCACAGGTCCTGCGATCAACTAATCACAACAATGGATGTACAGAATTGTAATGTTGACCAATCACACTGGGCTTGAAATCAGGAGCAATGCATCACTATTACTATCACTATGTACAAACCCAATTCCAAAAAAGTAGTACAAAAAAATTCATGCAACCATATTTATTCACAACATAACATAAAGAACATATCAGGTCTTGAAACAGACATTTTACCATTAAATGAAAAATAAGTGGGACTTGAAAAAGACAGCTGGAGGAGCGTTTACTAGTTAAATTCATTGGCAACAGTTCAGTCACATGACATGGCTGTAAAAGGAGTATTTTAGAAAGACAGAGGGTCTGATCTTACGGCTGACGACAGGCTCATAGACGCTTCCACCTGACACACTGTTTGGGCACAAGACGGACTGAGGCCTGATATCACTCAGATATTTGAAGACATCAAAAGAGAGCGCAATTTGAGAACTATATATATAGAAACCAAATATATTATAAATGCATTAATAATGTATCTTAAATATATTAATTAATCATTTTAATAGTCTAAATAAAAATGTTAAATAGACATGCATACAGTATAGTTAATACATACTTTGATTATACATAAAAATGTATTTTGTATTATGCGTTGATAAAATGATAAATTAATAAATAATTTGTATAGAGGGTCTGGACTCACAGTGGCCTCACTTATAAGTGAGGCCACGGTGAGTCCAGACCCAGTTCTTCTCTCGCAGGAAAAAAAAAAGCAGCACAGACTTTTCAATAACAGAAGAAGGAAGCCGTGTTTGGGCTTTACTGAGGTGAGCTGGACAACGCAGCCCAATGATGCAGTTAGCAGTGGTTTACCCACAGGAGTGTGTTTATGAGCTGATGAGACACATGTTCCTGTATCATTCCTGAGTGAAGACTGAGGGACAAACTCATAAATCACCAGGAATTATCATGTTTTCATCATACTTTAATCCGTACTCTAACCAAAAATTCCTAGTCCTAACCTCAACCCTATGCCACTGTCCAGGGTGTACCCCACCTCAGGCCCAATGCTGCCTGGGATAGGCTCCAGTCACCCCAAATGGGACTAAGAGGTATAAAATGAATAAAATATTATTATTATTATTATTATTATTATTATTATTATTATTATTATTATTATTATTATTATTATTATTATTATTATTATTATTATTATTATTATTATTATAAATATCACTGTGTTTTCACCTCTTGCATACACAACTTGACATTTGTGCCAAGTCCAGCCTGGACACACCCTGAAAATGAGTGTGCCACCTGCCAAGTGCTTTGTGTTTTACGTCATAAAAATCTAGCCCAGAGTCTCTCAAATGTAAAGATGTGCAGAGTTTTAACCAATCTGCAAAAGACTGCATCTAGAATTTCTAGAACAATCTCAGAAAAAAAACTTTGAATATCACCACCATCTACGGCTCACAATGTCAGCAGCACTGCTTTAACAACAGGTCCGTCTGTTCTGAAATCACGACATGGATCAGACACCTTCATTGTCGTCCACAAATGAGAGTTAAAGCTATATAAAGCAAAGATAAAGAACACCATCAGAAACATGGCTGTCTTCTTTGTAACAAAGTTCATGTAAAATGGAAAAGTGTTCTGTGGTCAGATAAATAAAAAAAATAGAAATTCCTTTTGGACAGCAAGGACACCGAGTCCTGTAAAATATAGAGGATTGGGGCCATCAGCTTGTTATCAGCCACAGTACAAAAGCCTCATCTCGGATGGTCTGGGCTTAGAGCCTGTAGTGTGGAAATGCTCTCTCAGCTGAAAGGTATAAAGAGGTTTTAGAGTAACATATATGCTTCCATCCAGACAATGTCTCTTTCAGGAAAGGCCTTGCATATTTCAAATATTTTAAACCATATACCTTATCCATCACAACACCGTGGTTTTGCAGTAGAAGAGTCCGGGTGCTGATTTGGCCTGTCTGCAGTCCAGACATTGACAAAATTAAATATTATTGTTTAATCAAATGGTAAAATGTCCCAGTTTCAACACCTGTGATGTGTCTTATGTTCTATTTATAATAAAAATATAGCTGAGATTTGCAAATCAATGCATTCTGTTTTTAATTACTTTTGGCACAGTGGACACAATGTCCTAACTATTATGGAATAGGGGTTGTATTTTCCCAAAATTTTAGTAATTGTATGAGGCTATTAAAAAACAAACATATGTCAGTAAATGTCTGGAGGTGGGATTCTCCTGGGCTCAATAGACATGAATTTGAAAACTTCTCAAGCAGAAGACAAGTTAGAACAGTGTGGTAAAAGGATGCTTTTTCCCCCAAGTATATTGGAATTGAACGTAATACCTGAGAAATGCAATGTATGTCTTTCTGTAGTTCTTTGTAAAAGCTCAATGTGAGTGTGGCTGTAACAGGGGTCAGTTAAATGAACTTTTGTTCCGTCTTACTGAGAGGATCCTTCGTCTGCATTGAGCCAGAAGTAATGGAAGTGTGCTGGAGCATTGAAGATTGATGCCAGGGAACTCCCAGACCTCTTCCCTTTTGCTTTTTAGCCTCTTTGCCTTCATCTATAAACACGCAGCTGCTTCTGGATTTCAGCCATTTGCCTTGTGCTTGTCTTTTTACCAACAGTTTACTGAAATGAACTTTACTTTGAGGACATTTTCTTTGTCTGCTTTAACAATTCATGTGTCAGTTTGAATAACATTTGCATTGGTATAGATGACAACATTGGACATTAGACAAAATGTGTGGATGTGGTCTATACATGAAAACATCCCTCAAGTATCACATGTTTTGTTAGCAAAAATAACATGTACTAAAGTGACTCCAGTTCAGTGACTACATTACAGTGCTGTGGTTATTGTAACACTGAATAATAATAACTATAGCACATAGTAATTGTTTCATTATCAGTTAAGTCAGAATTCTAAAATGTTTGTTTTGTTTGTTGAATTTAACCTTAACCTTAATCTTAAAGTGCATATTTTTTGTGTTGGTCACAATAGCAGAGGTAGTGTAAAAGGTGACTTTGCAGAAAGAAAATAAGTGAAATTTATATATAAAGCCAAGTCAGGTAGATTAATTTGATTTAGTAATTTCAAAAGTAGCTCGCAAGCCAGAAAATTGTGCTTCATCCAGTAGAGGGCAGGGCACAGATCCCTCAGAATCTCTGTGCTAACTAACAACAGCGACAAAATATTCACAGACGCCATGTGGAGACAATCCAAGCCCCCAAGTTTGAAAGAAAAAAAAACATCTTCTGAATGTAGGGTCATTTCTATGGACTGATATGTCTGCCGCTAGATGCTCAAGTTTAATGACTACTTTGGAGAACTGAATTTTCAACTCAGGGAAAGCAGTTCCAAAGCAAATTAATTCAATTTCAAAATATCAATTCATTTTTAATTTACTGCAGTTTACAAATCAATGCATTTGGTTTCACATTAAGCATTTTAATTTCAGTTTTTAAAAAGCATTCATTCAATTTGAGCATTTCAGATTCAGTTTGAGCACTTTAAAATACAAATTCAAATACAACATAATTCAGGTTACAATTCCTGAAAACATCCTACGCCTGGCCCAGACCCACCTTTTGTGTGAAAGGATTAGACAAAGTCACTTTACAAAAGATAACCACCAGACCAAGTAAGATTTTCTGCAGAAACAACTTGCAGCGTTTGTTTCAGACAGAGTCTTACAGAAGATTGCCAATTTCATACAGAAGGTACATCTTACACAGCACAACAAGAGCAAGGATCGTCAGATCAAAAAGTTCCAGATTTTGGCTAATGGACAACAGCGGCACAATCTGGACTATCCTAGGTGTAACAACGATATTACACCAGCCACTTGAGACAGATGGGTAAAGAACCTCTCAAAACAAATTTATCACCCAAACTGAAAATGATGTTCTTGAAAAAGGGCTTAATTTCTTAGTTGCTCTGAGGCACATCCCTACAGTAAACTTTATTACAGCAATAGAATCAGCCATAAGAAACAATAAATTGTCTGGAAATTAAGTTGAAGAACGGAAACTCAAGGTCACAGCTGCACTGGCTAGTGCCAAACCACCCCCCTCCAATATCACCTCGGAGCAAAGGAAGGCTTTGTCACCACTGGAGAAGGACCACAGCATCACCATTCTGCAGCAGACAAAGGAAGATGCTCTGTGATCCTGAACACAGATGACTATAAGTCCAGTATCAACAGCTTACTCAGTGACATCACCTCCTATGAGACACTGAGAAGAGATCCAACAAGTTTGTACAAGAAGGAGGTCATAGACTGTCTGCAGAGGCTGGAGAAGGACCAAGTCACTGATCGACCTCTGTAATAGCTGTATCCTGGGAACACCACTCCATCTATCTACGGCTTACCCAAAATACACAAAGAAGAAATTCCACTAAGACCCATAGTAAGCAGCACAGATTCAGCAGCACACCTGGCCACCATCTTAGCTCCATTGGTAGGCCACTCACAACACCATATTATCAACTCACAAGACTTCACTAACAAAATCAAACATCTACAACTAGACACAGATGAGACAATTGTTTCCTTTGATGTCACATTTCTCTTTATCTGCATAGCTACCAATGAAGCACTTGTGGATGTAAGGAAGATATTACTACAGAACACTTCATTACAGGCCAGGACCAACCTCACCCTGGACCATATTTGCAGTTTACTGGAGATATGCTTGAACACTACTTATTTCCTGTTCAGCTGTATCTTCTACAGACAAAAACACAGCTGTGCCATGGGATCACCTGTCTCCTCAATTGTGGCTAACATGGTGGAAGTAGAGAACAGAGCTCTGGTCTCTTTTCCAGGTGCAGTGCCCAGTCAGATATGTCAAGATCAGAACCCAGGAAGTAGACACGAACATCAAATTCACCAGTGAAGATGCCATAAACAACACTTGGCTTTCTTTGACTGTGCAGTGGTTATTTGTGAGGACAGGACTCTCTAAGTAGAAGTTTATAGGAAGCCAACACACACGGATCAATATTTGCTGTTTGATTCCCACCACCCACTGCAACACAAGCTGGGAGTCATCAGGACACTTAAGCACAGAGCACAAGAGGTGCCCACTACCTCAGAAGGTAAACATAAAGAAGAACAACACATCTGTAAAGCCCTGAGAGACTGTGGATACCCCAAATGGACTTTCAACAAAACCAAGAGGACACAGACATCAAACAGACAGGAACCAGGGACAAAAGGCAAGGGTGTAGTTATGTGTAGTCCCTTATGTGTCTTGTTTATCTGAAAAACTTAAAAGGATTTTCTACAAACACATTATTCCAGTCCACTTTAAACCAGGGAACACGCTGCATCAAAAACTGGTCCATCCTAAAGACAAGATTCTCTCACAAACAGAGTAATGTAGTTTATGCAGTTCAGTGAAGAGTACATTGACAGTTATGTCGGTGAAACTAAACACAAAAACAGCTTCACAAGAGGATGTATCAGCACAGAAGAGCCAATCCTGGAGGACCTGAGTCTGCAGCCCACCTCCAACTCAAAGAGAAAGGACATTCCTTTGAGGACAGCAATGTCCGAATCTTGTCCAGAAAGGCAAGATGGTTTGAGAGACCATCCGCGGGTGAGACCAAGGAAGCCATTTTTGTGAAAATGGAAAAGCCCTCTTTGAACAGAGGAAGTGGCCTCAGATTCCTGTTGCCTAGTATTTATAACAATGTTCTGAAACTTAAAACAAAAGACCTTCACCCTGGAACAACAAACACAGCATCTGAATAGAACAGTGCTATTAACGACTCTCCTGAGCCTTAACGACTCTCACATCAGAAGTCACACTTCCCTTTCATGACCAACGACTGTGTGACCAGAACAGCCTGTGCCATCAAGCACGTTTTGGGAGACTGAATCCGCTATTTTTTGAAACCGGGTCCTAAAGTAGATTTGCGGTTTCGTGTGTACAGCCAATCCGTATATTTTGTGAAACGATGATGTCATCACATCACGTGTCGGCTGCGTAACACGTAACAGCAACAACAATAATGGCGGACTACATGATTGTGTTTGTGCTGCAGAAGCTACTAAGCCTACTAGCTTTATTACAGCAAAATCTATTGCTTCTATGCAATTGTGGTGAGCAACAAGCCATAATGGACAACACCATACGCCACAAGGCGCAAGGTTATGCGCATGCTCAAAGTCTTCTTCTCCGTGTCTATTTGTGGCAGAATTACAGCTCCCCATACTGGTCTGGCATATATACTACACCGTTTTCAGTCGGCTTGAGTGGTTTTGTATGTATGATATTTCTTGAGACGAAGCCGGGTTTACGGAATTTTTTTTTAGAACGAGGAAAAAAAATGATTGTATAAGGAATGCACTGGCTTCGTGTGGACTAGGCCTTAGAGACAAAACGTCTTCACCTTGAAAACTGAGTCCAGATGCTTTTACTTAAACCTTTTCTTCATATTCAGGTCCAGTTTCTAGAGGCACAAATATCAGCCCATTAATTTGGTTAGATTTCTGCTCCTCCTTTTTGAGCCGTAAAGTGCGTCACATAATCTTTTGCGATGAGTCCTCGTCCCGGGACAGGAAAGTACAAGCGAATAAATATTTTTGGGTAAAAATTCTTTAATTAAGGTCAACCTAATGTGAGTTTATTTTTTATTTCTATTAAGGTTCTATGTCAAATTAATCAATAAGTTGTACTGAGTGCTAATAAACCATACAGGCTACTCAAACACAAATGATTATGATTTTATTTGGATGGGAAAGATCACTTTACACAGTTACAGTAAGTATGGATAAAAAATAAAGCAATAGCTATAGCTATATAAAGTTGTTCTCATAAGTTTACCTACCCTGGCAGAATATGTGATTTTTATTTATTTTTATTTTTTTTAAATATGAATGATAATACAAATAAATAGTTTGACAATTAATGGTTTCACCCAACTACTAAGTTTTTTTTGTCATTTTCTTTGAAGATGGCCAAAAAAAAATAAAATAAAAAATCACAAATTCTGCCAGGGTATGTGAGGGTATTTCTCTGAACTAAACCATTGTAGTAGACAACATACTAACTCGCTGATTTAAACTCCTAAAGAGATCTGGCACAGACAAAGGGTTATGAAAATGTGGCAAAATTTCAATCACTTCTGGATTCTGTAAAGTGATTGTTGTTAGCTGACTTTTTTCTGACGAGAATGGATATATCAGAGAGAATGGTGTGTACTGCTCTTCTTCCTAAAATGAAAATAAATTATGTCTGGACTAGATCTGCTCTTGTTATTTGGGTAACTGTCTTCTTGATTTCAGGCACCATACACTGATTTCATTTGAATTTTAAAATATAACATTAGAAAAACACTACCCACACAAATCTATGTCATCTTTTCATTTATTTATTTTTTTTCAACTTCACCTAAACATAACCTAGAGTCACTGACTCAATTTCAACAAAACTCAATGTTCTTTAGAAATGCACTTAATTTGTCAAATGGAATTTTGAAATTGCTTTAGGCTTTTAAGGTTTTTGTTCATTCCCTGATTCTGTGTTCCCTGACGCTGTGTTCAATGACAACGGGGGGCATGGATTTTAGTGTGGTGAATCTGTCTCTTCAGAGGCTCATCTTACAGTTGAACTGGAGAAATGCACTAATCAGTTTGGATAAATTAATGCAGACAGATGTAACTTCAAATGCACTGTTTAACTCTCATTGGGAAACTAATGCCATAGAGTGGCAATGGAGCCATACAAAACGAACAAACCAGACCTTGATTCATTTTTGTCTGGACCAAGACCACCTCTTTTTGCCAGACCAAAGAGCAGCTGTTTTGTCCAAACCATGGCCTGCTGGAGCTCTCACAGCTGAAAATTTTGTTCGAACCAAACAGGAATGTCCAAAAGTTGAGACCCAACGGTGCAGGTGTAAAAGCTCAAGTTCTGTCACTGAACACAACCCCAATCAACAGATCAAAGTTTAATGTCAATATTTCATGTGAGAAAATTCCACCTTTTGAATTGATTACTTATTCACGTGTAATGTTTTCAATGAATATTTCCAGGTTTATTCACATGTAGGTTGCTGTCTATTGCTTCATATGGGCAGGAGTTTTATTCTACTCGGGTTGAGTCAGTTCGAGTGCATTTCAAAGCTGAGAACCGTGGCTTACATCAGATAGTCTTAGCAGTAAAATATTAAACAATTCTACTCTTGCCTTTTATAGGGACTTTATGGCATACAGAAAGGTGTGTGACACCCAGGGCGGACCGCTGGTTGCTGAGGTCCTGCGCTGCTCTGGGGGTCTAGACCTGGACTGGGATCTGGACAAAGAGGAGCTACAAGAACCAGAACCGGACATGGAGCGTCTGCAGATGCAGCACGTGGACTGTCAGAGATCAGGTGGAGGCAGATTTCACAGTTATTTCACAAAATCAGCAGATGTTTTGTATGTTCATGTTGATTACCCACATTATGTAAATTAGTCTCTGAGGCTCACATGCAAGATCATTCAGTCACAAAAAACATCATAAGACTTAACCAGCCTGTCCACGCAGATGTGTCTGAGGGCATTTTAATGTTTCCTTACTGAAGAAAAACAAAAGTGTTGAAGTGTGAAAAATTGCGATTACTTTCTTCGTGGGTACAAAAGTCTAAAGCCAGGTTTGAAGTTCTTTCAACGCTTTGTTCACAAACTCAGCAAAAGCTCAGGCCTTTGAAACAAACTGTCACTGTGGGAAAAGACGATTCTTTATTTAATGTGAGAATTTTGCCAATGCCAGAAGCTGCAAAGACACAAACTCTCAAAGTTCCCTGAAGCTAGAGTTCCACAGCTTTGAAGGACTGTGCTTTGAATTATGCCTCAGGTTTTGTATCTGTGCCTTTTTTCACACATGGCTTCTTCTCCAAACGAGCTGATCATTTTATAAGTCAAAGAAAAATAGTTATACCAGTTCCATTTGTTTTAAAGTATTTAGAAGTTAGTGTTCTCTTTCTCTCACACACAGCCTGTTCAGATCCCGGCCCTGACCCCGACCCTGAGCTGATGGAGTCCATCCAGGCGTCTGTGTCCGTCTCACCACATGGACGCTTCGAACGTCTCCAGGAAGATCCTAACTACATCTCTCACTTCACCAGGACTCCGGGACACAAGGGGCAGAGGAGGCTCCAGTGCTCAATGCTCAGGTCACAAAACTTTTTTTTTTATTTAAAAAAAATGTCAGACACCACATTAGGCATCATGGTTTGGTACAAGTTGTACAAGTTTGTCTTTATCCAGACAAAAAGTAACTTGTAAATGTCTTCTAGTTTAGCACTGTTTTATAGCAAAGACTAAAGACTCAACTCAAATAACTCTGAGTATATACTGTATATTTAAAAAAAATGAGGCCTGCAGGAGGAGTCCTCGATATAACACATGTAGAGAGTAATGTTTTTTTCTTTTCAGTTCAGGGATCTCTGTCTAGTCAAAAGCAGACTGTGCTTTCTGTGAATACTATTTTGACCATTTACATTTATTCATTTAGCTGACGCTTTTATCCAAAGTGACTTACATTGTCCTACAGTAATTACCAGTGTTACAGCCACTGGAGGCAAGGTGGGTTAAGTGTCTTGCCCAAGGACACAACGACAGAATGAACTCTGGGGAGAGTGAGACTCGAACTACCTACCTTCTGGTTGAAGGACAACCACTCTACCACTGAGCTACTGCCACCCCATTATCAATCATCCCTATTGCCCAAGCCACAGCAGTGTTAGGCTCTCTATTTTTGTGCTACAATAATTTTATTTGGAAAGTGTTAAACCACGTCTGACATGGCAAATTTGTGTCTTACTTTCCTGACCTTTACCGCCCAAATGGAACCATTGTCACTATTAAGCTTTGTTTCCACTGTGGGGTAAGGCACAGGTCAGGTCAGGACGAGAGTTTGGTATGGGTTACCCCTAAAGAGGCTCATGAGACTGCTACTCTGTAAACAATAACGTCATTGAAGTGCCACAAAAGTTTTGTCTCTATTTGAGAAATAAAACTTGAAGCAGACTTTTAGAAACTTGGATTTATTGTCAATAGTTAATATAAAAAGAAAATGAATCCAGTGAGAGGCTGGAGGGACAGCCCTTTTTTTGCTGCAGTAAACAAATCCCTCCCAGTTTATTCCCATCTTTCATTTATAGGGCTGTGCCAATTTCCTATAATTTAGGGACTCAGTATTTGAGGCACAGGTTCTGCTTGTGTTTAATGCAGCGTAGACAATAAATTGATGTTTGGATTTATGGAATGAGACGCTGACTGTTTAAAACCAGAAAAAGCTGTTGCTAATAAACACAAACAAAAAATAATTATATTTCAATAATTTATCATGTTTTGAATATGACGTTTATCACAAGTCGTAATTTATTTGAAAAACATTTCCAGTCAACTGCAGTATTTGACTCCACCCCTCCCAAAACATACCACACAGCCGAACCTACTAGGGACCCCAGCCGATGGTGTACCCACAGTAACGGCACGTTCTTTGGGGACACTTTGGACCTCTTTTGGTAACGGAAACGCACCAGAACTGACTCGACCTGCACTGTCTCAGTTGGAACAAACCTTTACTCTTATCTTTTATCCCGCTGCAGGTACTTCCTGGCAGGTGTGGGGCTGTTTGTTTTGGGGCTCCTGATTGGCTGGTTCATCCACTCACCAACCATTAAACCAACGGTTCTTCCAGCTGAGAGTTCAGATCTGTTGGAGGAGCTGCTGAGTGGAATATCAGCCAACAAGATAGATGCTCTGCAAAGGTTTGTGTCCACCTGTCATATACACCTGGGATACACTCACCTAAACGCACAAGAACTCTGTTTAATCTGGATCCTAATCACTTGTATGTATGTATGTGTGGATAGATGGATGGTCTGGCTCTACAGTATAATTCAAATGGAGATGGAAAGGAATATGAACTTTACTACAGTACGTATTACTTTCAACTAGGGTTGTAACATTGAATAGTGCTTCTGTGCCCTAATGTATTTGATAAAGTTCCATGCTCAAAGAGTTACAGAGACTCTTAAACTGCAGAGTTGTCTCGACTGTTCAAAAAAGTTTACTTACATTGCTTTCATGTAATACATTTAGAGACAATGAAAAGAAGGACAGAAATGAAATAATATTCCACTACCGAGAGTGTCACAGCAAGATATATATTTTTTTAATCAATCTTGAGGACCTACACGGGGAATATGGAGTTTTTGTTTATGTATGTGAGGAAAACAGTTTAATCTCCTAACAGCATACTGTAATAGGTTTCATCTGTGAAAAAAACAGCAGCTTGCGGGTCAATCACAGCTCGCTTCCGTTATAAGAAGCACTCCCACTGGTCAACACTCCTTGTCAAAATGAATGTAACAGCAACCAATAAAACAGAGAAAGTGTAGATTCAGCGCTGGATACATCTTTTTTACAAAGAAACAGCGGAGAAAAGAAGAACATAAACAAAAAAGGAGGCTGTCAAATTGTCCTAAGAAGCTACTGGAAATGGACAGAAGTTCAACTGAGGCTGTGCAGATAAAGTAAAACAAACCCTCACAATGCTTAGAAGTGTTTGTCCTTTGATTCTGATCTGTTGAAATCCAAAGCAGGGAACGAGGAAGAGATAAAGTCTACCTGCTCCAGAATATTATCTGTGAACACAAATGCACTGCCCAAACCTGTGTCGACCCCAGTACGCTCACAGCCAAAGGATCATGTGTCTCTCTCAGATAACTGGATTTGCCACTCAGCTGAGACGTTGTTTCTGGCACTCCCTCTGTATCTGTCCAGGTCAGATCCTTTTGCTGAAAACTGTTTTTATTGAAGAAGCCCGGACCATTACAACTATGCTATACATGTTCAAACAGTGCTCCCTCAACTCTCTTTTTTTACTCTTTAGTACAACACTGTCTGGCTGAAGCTCAATATTTTTGTCAATAAATCCAAGTCACAAAAACCATTACACCATTGATACTATGAGTAATGTTGGGTTGAAAATGAAAAGTGTTCCCGTGTGAAACTGGACAGTACCGTCATAGAATCTATTGTAGGTCACGGTTCACAAACCTTTTACACCAAGTGCAATCTTGGAAAATATTTGTCTCTCCTAAAGCTATGACTGTACTCGCTAATTATACTTCCCACTGGCCACTTCATAGTTTTAAAAGCCGCCCTGAGTAACATTTAGCCAGCAGAGGGCGCAGATCCCATTCTGTGCACAGGAAGGAGTGCCATCGTTATTTACAAGTAGAGACGTTTAAGATGGAAAGTTCAGAAGACAGAACATGTATTTTGTACAAATATGACTCTGCTGGTGTTGCCTATTTTTTTAATATGTGTTGTGTGGTAGAGCCTCACTCAGGTAATCTCTCGCTATATGCCACCATCCCAGTGACAGGAACGTTTTTTGGGAGGTTAGTGTCCAGCCTGTGTCAGGCATGAGTCTTCTGATCTCATGACTAGGAACCATCTAAATGATTTTGAGAATAGATATTTTTTGGCTAAAAGTTACACAGGATAGTTAAAAATATCTCAGGTTCCCACCTAGCACTAAAGACGGACATCCAATCAGTGGCCAGGATAGTGAAGGACTGCACTTTCTACTGTGTCATAAAGAATAGAACAAATTCACTCACAATGACTAACTGCAGACTACTAACTAATCTAAGTGCACGTCAGATTCAGAATCAGAATGATGTAATTATTGTCAGTTTTGTTATTATTGTGTTATTTGCATAAACATCTGAAATTTAAAATTTTATTGTGCACAGTCTATAATAGGTCCCATATACTTGTTTTCAAAAATTGTGAGACTGAGATTGTTTTTTCCTGTCCATACGAGTGTTCCCTCACTTGTCATTGGACAAACTTGTATGCATTTACTTCTTTTTCAATTTACACTTCAAAGAGGTGTGTAAGCTGCAGAGCAACTTTGAGAGAAACGGGATTAAGTCCAAATCCCTGAAAGATGGTTCCTCGCTGCTGCTATCATGCTCCGACTTAGCTCTGCTGCTAATTATACCGCTGTAATAAATTCACACTCCGCTGCAGCGACGACGGGATCATGTGAGGCTTTCTGCGCAGACACCATCTCAGAAGTGAACAAATGTAGTATCACTTTGGAGAGGTTCTCCTGGGTAATCCTAAAGACGGGCTTTAAGCCGCCGGCTGTAATTGCCACTGATCCGTTTTGGATGAGTCAGATCTATATCGGTCTGATATGGATCTCTCTGTGTTGGTTTAAGGATAACTGTGTCAGAAATGTAACAGTGTCAGAAAACCTGCCATCTCATTGGCTGCTTGTTCCCTTTTTTATTTTACGGCCACAGACCGTTTTGTGTTTGGCTCTGGACCTTCTCACAGTGGGAGGGAAATTCTTGAGAGTCTAGTGGAGATCATGTTGTTCATTTTGGTGATTGTAGACAATAAGCGATCCGTGAACCCAAACGTTTTTTAAGCTCATCCTCACTCTGAACAGCTCACTCTACTGATGACTTCCTCTCTCATTAAAGTGCCGTTAATTAAGAAATACAGCTTGAGTCACTGCTGACTGTGATTAAGGCACTGTTCCTCTCCAGCTCCTATAGTGTATTCACAGATGGATGAAAACTAAATTTATAAGTAAAAAAATCATTAAGTTAACATTCAGACATATCCAAAACCAGATTATTGTTAAATTTCCTGATAGTTGTGTTCTGTTGAAGTCTATGGCAAGTGGACCAAGTTATTTTCTCAGGTGTGTAAAAAATTATAATACGTTTTTACATTAATGCTGAATGTAAAATAAATAAATAAATAAAAATAAAATATGAGTCAAAATCCAGTTTATCAAAAGGCATTCAAACGCTGACCACGTCTGTGTTCTCCCATTGCTGCTGACAGACCGGGACCGGGCCGAGACTTGACAAGTGCATGGCTTTACTCGTCCCAAAAAGGATAAAAGGTATCCATAATGTCCGTTACCAATAAAGAACAGTGATTTTGAGCGGTATTTAAATATTTTTACAAAGTAGCTACACTTTAAACGAAGCACTGCTGTCGTCCTGACTGAACATGGCAGACCTTTTATTACTGAGCTGAGGTGAGTTATTATAACATGTATTAATTCTGTTCTGGTGGATCTAGTGGCTGCCTTCTTTGTGTCTTTGTTGCAGCCACTGAAGAGCATTAGTATCTAACCTAAGGTGCGCTGCACCAACTCACATCACAACTGGTCCTCACATAAACCTATAAAACAAATAACACTTTTTATGTCCAAGTTCTACTGTTTTGGGTAAAACCCATGGGACTAGGGTTTATAAAAGTGATTTTATGCAAAAATTGCTACCGAGTTATTTACAGGATATAATGCATGCAGAGCAAGAGTAGAGCCATATACTGACTGAAGTTGACTGAAAGTAAATGTACATGTTAAAATGTCATCATCACACTGTCTGTAACGATGTTAAAATGCCCACACAGGCTCTGAGCAGTGGACTAGTGCCAGGCTGGTGGCACGAGCACTGTTGGTGGAGCTGCGACTGAGTGGTGTATAGCTGGAGGGGCGAGCGCTGCTTTCAGAGGCAGTACATGAAGTAAGAGTGTTATCTGGGGAGCAGCCAGAGTGGACAGAGCCGCACTAGAAGAGAAAGCACTGTGGGCAGAGCATGCATAAACCCAGGGACACAGGACCAGGCACTAAATGTGAGCCAGAGATCAGAGTGAAGGGGTATCAGATGAAGCATGAGGGAAAGACACAGATACTTTGTTTGGACTCCTAAAGGTCTATGTGATATTGTAAATGTAGTCCACCACAAGCCGAATAGCAGAGCTTCTTGTTCCCTCTCATACTGTAATAATAAAGTCAGGATCCAAATAAAACAGACAAACTGGAAAACATGACATCAAAACCTTTTACGTTAACAATTTGTGCAGGAATATCTAAAAAAAAAATAATAATAATAATAATCCTTCCTTCACAGTGCCAACCATTTTTATTAACAAAAGAGTCAGATGTCAAACCAGGGCTGTAGCCAAGGTTTAGAAATTACAAACGTCCAGATTCTTTTCAATATTTTGTTTTTTTATTGTTTCATTTCATTCATTTGAATAAGAATAATTCAAAGAAGAATATTGCACAATGGCAACCTTTTAGCTCTTTGTACTTCTTCTCTATTCTGTTCTTTTTCCTAAGGTTGATTTTTTATTTTATTTTTATAAATGCCTTGGTTTGAAAGATTATACAGCGTGTCCTGTATTTGGCGGCATTTTAGATGATGTTAGCATATTTAAAAGATGACGTGTGTCATTTCTGTTCTGACTCTCCAGTGTGCATGGAATATAATAATATAACTGCGTACATATGATTTTAAAATATTGCTCATAACATTTCCAGTACATGCAACAAACACTGATGACAGTGAACATAGATGTCTGCAGAGTGGCATAATGTGATTGCAGTTGAATCAGACATGATTATGAAACATAGCCTGTCAGAATATAACTGTAGTAATATGACAGCCATATCAATAACATTGTGTTTGCTGTTAATGTGCTGAAAAAGCCTGTTGAATAGATGAAAACAAATTTGTTGCACAATAACGCAGCATCAGGACTGACACATTATGTCATTTGCAACAGTTAGATTTAAATGATTCCAATTTTTGCTGCCCGGTGCTTGTTATTGAAATATATGGAGATTGCATATTTGATTCTTATGAAGATAATTTCTCACTGTTATAAAGCAATTGAGATTTAAAAAGAGACAAGAAGTGGCGTATACAGACACTGAGAGCAGCAAATGGAGGGGTCGTGGCAGGATGGTGGATGAATATAAATACACCTAATACAAAAAAGTAAAATGTAAATAAAAATAGAATTCAAAGTGCAATTTGAACCATATTTTATTTGCAATTGAACTTAAACAACATATCAGGAGATATTTTTTTTATTAAAAAAAAAAAAAAAAATAAAAATCTGAATTGGATGACAAGACAAAGTTTGAATTATTCAACCACAGAAGTTTTCCATTTTGCCTCAGTCTATTTTAAAATTTATATTTATTTTTTATTTTTTTTTTGCTGATTCTGCTCAATTTTACTTTAGAAAGACTCTAAAATGCTCCTTTTATACAGTCAGGTTACTGACCTGTTGCTAATGAGATCAAATTCAAAATGAGCTATGAATTATTTTTATGAAATGGTAAAATGTCCCAATTTCAACATCTAATATATTACATTTGTTAAATTGTAAATAAATAATAGTTTAATAAAATAAAAAATTAAAAAATCATTGCATTTTTGTTTTATTTACATAACATAAATAAAACAAATGTCATTAAAAACATAACGTTTATTTATTATAACGTCCCAGTGATCCCACCGGTCAGGAGAAAGTTCTCAACGGGCTTTCATTTCTTTTCCAACAAATGAAATAACCATATTCCTGTTGTGCCATTTCTAATCTAATTCCACTTCCACTCATCTACATCTTAAACAGCGGTGTCTATTATCTCTTGTGTTCCTGCTGAGGCTGGGCTGGACAAGGACTGAAGAGAGCTGTATTGTTCTGTTTCACAGTTTCAAAGTTTCAAAGTTTCAAAGTTTCAAAGTTTTCTTTATTGTCCCTCTTGGGGAAATTAATTTTGCAGCATCATGCTCCTTAAAAAACATACAACATAGAATTACACTTCAACAACTCAAGAGCAGGATCAACAATGGAAATCACTAAAAACCAAGATAAAAATGTGCAAACTGGAATTAAAACATGAATAAAAACATTGTGCAAACAAGCAATTATTGTTGTGCAAAATGTTTATAAAGTGCTAGGTGCCATTTAAGTGCCTCACAGCTGTCGGTAAAAACGACATATTTAATCTTTTAGTCCTACAGCCCAGAGCTCTGTAGCGCCGGCCGGAGGGCAGCAGCTCAAACTCCTCTGAGGGGATGGTCTTGGGACTGCGCTATAGCACCAGCCTTCCTCTGCACCTGTCGGCTGTAAATGTCCTTCAGCTGAGCCTGACTCCTCCCGAAATCTTACTGGCCACTTTGACCAGACTTCCCAGTCTGTTTTTGTTGGTCAGGAGAGGCTTCAAACCAGGCAGCAATACTGAAGGATAAAACCGATTCAATAAAAGCACGATAAAACAATGTCATTTCAGTGGATACGTTAAAACTGTTCATCTTCCTCAGGAAGTACAATCGTTGTTGGACTTTTTTAGAAACCGCATCCACCCAAGGCTCAAAACACAGTTTATTGTCCAGAATGACTCCGAGATATTTGTAGCTGTCGACCAGGTCAATGTCTGTATTCTTGATGACAGTGGCTCTGGGGCAAGGTGGTGATTTGCGGAAGTCTATTTTAATTTCCTTTGTTTTTAACACATTCATATGTAAAAATGAACGGTCACACCACTGAACAAAGTCATTAAGGACTGGCCCATGATCCTGTTCATCCCCTCTGAGCAGGCTGATGGATAACAGAGTCATCTGCAAACTTTAAAATGTGTCTATCCTTGTACACACTGCGACACTGGTTTGTGTACAGAATGTACAAAAGAGGGGCAAGACAGCAGCCCTGGGGTGAACCAGTAGAGGCATAGAGCACATCAGATAAAATACCATTCACTCTAACACACTGAGGTCTGTCTAATAAAAAGTCCAATATTCAACCAACCAAGTTAAAATCAAGGTTAAAATCAGCCATAAGTCTCTCTGCCAGCAGGAATGGCTGAATGGTGTTAAAAGCAGAAGTAAAATCAACAAATAAAAGTCTGGCATGTGTCTTGGCTCCATCCAGATGTTTAAGAATAAAGTGCAACAGTGTGATGACAGCATCCTCCACTCCTTTCTCAGACCTGTAAGCAAACTGCAATGGGTCTAGCTGTTCCCTGACCTGCAGTAGCACCATGTCTTTAATGATTTTTTCAAAAGTTTTCATAACCAAGGAGGTCAGAGCAACTGGTCTAAAATCATTCAAGGCTTTAGGAGTGTTGCACTTCGCCAAGGGCACAATGACTGAGTGCTTCCAAATTTTGGGGACCTTCTGTTGTAGTAAAGACAGATTAAAAATATGTTGGAAGATGCCACAAAGTTGGTAAGCACACTTTTTTAATGTCTGTCCACAGATGTTGTCTGGCCCTGGGCTTTTGGGTTTGGTGTGGCAGAACAATTTAGCCACAGTGTTTACCTCAATAGACACTGATGGAGAGGCTCGAGTCATTGCCCTGATGTCGGCAATCTTATCATTAAAATCCACTGTGTTGAACCGTGTATAAAATACATTTAGTTCATCTGCCAAGTCTTTGTCAGAATTAAAACCATCAAGTGCAACTCTGCTGACTTTATCATGTGACCCAATCATTGTTTTCATACCATTCCAGGTTCTTTTTAAGTTGTTACTTCTTAGTTCAGCCTCAATCTTATCCTTATATCTCAATTTGGCTTTTTTAATTTCAGCCCTGATCTCCTTTCTCACAACCCTTTCTGCATTCACATCACCTTCGTTAAATACAGTTTTCCTTTTGATAAGCAGATCTTTCATGTCCTTGGAAATCCATGGTTTGTTATTAGGATAAACCTTGACTTCCCTGTTTGGGAGAACTAAGTCTTTACAGAAGGAGATGTAATTGCAGACAACATCAGTCAGTTCATCCATGTCAGAACAAGAGTTCTGAAACACTGTCCAGTCTGTGCACTCGAAGCAGCCCTGCAGCGCCAGAGAGCTGTCCTCAGTCCACACCTTTACCTGTTTCCTAACAGGCTTTTCCCTCCTCAGCTCCGAGGTGTAGGCGGGCAGAAGGTGGACTGTGTTGTGGTCAGAGGAGCCCAGTGCAGGTCCTGCTTTCGAGATGTAAGCCCCTTTAATGGAGCCGTAGCACAGGTCCAGGGTTTTATTGTGACGTGTTGGACAGTTGACATACTGATAAAAACTGTTCAGGGTTTTCTTTAAATTACAGTGGTTAAAATCGCCGAGTATAAAATTGGGAGCAGCAGGTGAGATAGACTGAAGCTTATTTATAGTTTTAAAAACAATGTCAGCTGCAGACTTAGCATCAGCCTTAGGGTGGATATAAACAACAGTCACAAATATCTGCGGGAACTCTCTCGGGAGGTAAAACGGCCTTAAAGACACGGACAGGAGTTCGATGTCCGGGAGACACATCTGCTCTCTTACAGTAATGTTACTGCACCATCTCTGGTTTATGTAGAGACATACCCCTCCTCCCAATGTTTTGTGTGTCACCTCTCGGTCCCGATCCAGGCGCAGAGGAGCGCCAAAGCCGCTTATTTCCAGCGCTGAGTCCGCTTCATTTAACCAGGTCTCCGTAAAAGCCATAAGACACACATCCCTGTAGTCCCGCAGATGGCTCACATTTCCCTGTAGTTCGTCTATTTTATTCCTCAGAGACTGCGTGTTAGCCATGATGATTGAGGGCAACGGGATGCGGTTTTTCCGCTGCAGCTTCCGGGTTCGTTTTTTCACGCCGCCCCGTTTTCCTCACTTTCTAACTTTTTTAACTGGTTTTGTAGAGTTTTTGTTGTGCACATTTCGTAATTCCAGAGGAAGATTCATAGTCTGTGTATTGAGACTGGAGTCCGACATACTGTGCAGGTAGCTCCATTGTAATGCCAGTAGGAAATCACGAGAGTATCTGAGTGTTTGTGACTGCTGACTCCAAACAAAGTTTAAAATAACCGATAAAAACAGGGCATAAAAAGTGACTTCCATTCCTCAAGTGCTCAGGAGTCATTAATAAAAACAACAACATAAAAATATCATCTTCCAGGTGGCTAAAAGACTGCTAAAAGACGTTAAAACGTTAAAACAGACCGACACGCTCACGCACACAGCTGCAGGTCGCCACAGAACAGCGCCCCCCTCTAGTTCAAAGGGTCCATGTAGAATTTGTGGTTAAAAATGTCTAAACACAATATGTGTATTCATCGACTGCTTTCATTTCTCTGCGCACACTCCCAGACAGAGGACATAAACATGAATACTGAGCGCTTGTTGAAGTCTAATTGCTTTCTTTAAACCAGTGCCTGCAGTTTCACAGTCTGATGAGCCCCAGTGAACTTAATTGTGTTGGCGTGTGTATTGGGGTGTGTCCGGTGAGTCTGGGGGATAAGGACGAAGCTGGATCCTCCCTGGTGAGTGAGTGATACCTGCCTTATTTACAGGGTTTAGTCTTGGTCCAAACCCAGGAGCTGGAGCTGCTAACTGCCTTCTGCACCCACAGGCGACAGAACTCACTTAAGTGAAAATATGGATCAGGTTCTACACCACCTGCCAGCGGGGCTTATCTGCTAATGCTCATGTTTACATAATCTATATTCTTCAAGCTTTGTTTATAACAAAATCACAGGAAAGTTCTTCCTTCTGTCACTGTTCATACTGGGATTATATAAAGTGACTGCCAGACAAACTGATTACAGTTAATCCTTTCGTTCTAAGATGCTCCGACATGACCCTACATTTACACTGAATGTGTCGGCATCATGTACCGCTTTGATGTTACCAATGGGCAGAACCACCAGGAGGGGTTTTTGTGTCTGTATGTGGGGTTAAACTATGGAATAGTCTGGGGCTTGAACATAAACATTGTCAAAGTATTCACCAGTATAAAGCACTCTGTAAACAGAAGGTCTTGTCACAAGGAGGGCGGGCCTTAATCGCCTGGTGATAGACTCTTTGGTGGTAAAATGGTGCTATTTTACCTTGTAGGTATTCAGCTTACCATTGATGGTATAATTGTTACCTGTGGTAATTTTGTATATAGTGTGTATTCAAGATGTTGTGGGTTTTTGGGGCTTTTTTTCTTTTTGTAACACACAAGGGTGGCTCTAAATATGTCTGATTTCTTTCCACTGTTTTGAGCAAAGAACAGAGTTATGTTGTTAACATAAGGTGAATTTACTTTGTTGCATAGATTGAATGTTCTCTATTGCCTTTGTACGGATCCTGGGAAGGGACATGGTGAAAAAACATTAGCAAGATCCCGCAAAACCACATTGAGATACTGCAATAATACTCTGAGATACTGTACTTAATTGGATATATCAACATCAACAGAATTACTTTTATTCATTAACAACAATGGGAATTGGTTTTAAAACACAGAGACATTACCGCAGTGATGGCCAGTAAACATCTTAGACGGGGACTATGACACTTGTGACGCTGTGTTTATCGCCGTCATGCGTGTGTGTGTCTCCTGCATGTGTGTGTCTCCTGCGTGTGTGTGTCTCCTGCGTGTGTGTGTCTCCTGCATGTGTGTGTCTCCTGTGTGTCTCCTGCGTGTGTGTGTCTCCTGCATGTGTGTGTCTCCTGCGTGTGTGTGTCTCCTGCGTGTGTGTGTCTCCTGCGTGTGTGTGTCTCCTGCATGTGTGTGTCTCCTGCGTGTGTGTGTCTCCTGCATGTGTGTGTCTCCTGCATGTGTGTGTCTCCTGCGTGTGTGTGTCTCCTGCGTGTGTGTGTCTCCTGCATGTGTGTGTCTCCTGTGTGTCTCCTGCGTGTGTGTGTCTCCTGCGTGTGTGTGTCTCCTGCGTGTGTGTGTCTCCTGCGTGTGTGTGTCTCCTGTGTGTCTCCTGCGTGTGTGTGTCTCCTGCGTGTGTGTGTCTCCTGCGTGTGTGTGTCTCCTGCGTGTGTGTGTCTCCTGCATGTGTGTGTCTCCTGTGTGTCTCCTGCGTGTGTGTGTCTCCTGCGTGTGTGTGTCTCCTGCGTGTGTGTGTCTCCTGCGTGTGTGTGTCTCCTGCGTGTGTGTGTCTCCTGCGTGTGTGTGTCTCCTGCGTGTGTGTGTCTCCTGCATGTGTGTGTCTCCTGCATGTGTGTGTCTCCTGCATGTGTGTGTCTCCTGCATGTGTGTGTCTCCTGCGTGTGTGTGTCTCCTGCGTGTGTGTGTCTCCTGTGTGTCTCCTGCGTGTGTGTGTCTCCTGCGTGTGTGTGTCTCCTGCGTGTGTGTGTCTCCTGCGTGTGTGTGTCTCCTGCGTGTGTGTGTCTCCTGCGTGTGTGTGTCTCCTGCGTGTGTGTGTCTCCTGCATGTGTGTGTCTCCTGCATGTGTGTGTCTCCTGCATGTGTGTGTCTCCTGCATGTGTGTGTCTCCTGTGTGTGTGTGTCTCCGGTCAGCAGCTTATTTTAATAAACAATCACAAAGCTGGGGATTCGGGACTAGTTTTATCACAGGACTCTAATGTCCAGTGAAATACGGTGGGTAATTTGACCATGTCCGAAAATAAATAAAACAAAAAAAAAAAAAAAGACTGCATTGCAAAATTCAGTCTGCAAAGGCTGTGTGGTCTCGTTCCTTAGGCTGAGGCAGTATAGTCTGAGGACGCTTAATCTAAGCCGGAGGATGTCGTAAAATGTAGGCTACACGTCACAAAACATTGCAAAGAAGACGTCCTGCTCCACTGGTTATTCCAGTGAAAATTAACTTGTTTGACAAAACAAAGCAAAATTTAAAGTAGTTTAAATTGAGCCTACCCAGTCATTTTTTTTAAATTATGATTTTTTTAACAAGGCCAGCTCCACACTATTTAAACACTTAAAACAAGACAAATCTGTAGACTTTGAAGGCACTGAGAGCATCAAGTCTGGGATAAAGCCTCTCACTTTGTAGTAAAGGGTGCTCCAAGTGTGTGTGTTTTCTGGTTTTGCTACATTTGTGAAAAATGTTGGATTTCCTAAAATTTAGTTTGATTCTGAAAAGTCCAGTCAGAAGGCAGATGTCAAGAGATTTTTTTTTTTGTCAAGTGAGCCATTGAGCACTCAAAAGCTACAAATATAAATACATTTCAGGCCAAAATAATCCTGTGAAAGATGGGGGCAGAGTGAGCTAGTGGAAGGTGTTGAGCACATTCTCACAGTCGGACCCCAGTGACTGCTCTTTACAGAATAAGCTGATTAATTACAATGATTAGCCAGCATGAAGTTATTTTGATTGAAATTGGCACCACATTAACATCAATAAAATGCTATAAATGCTTAAACTGTGAAAATTGCACAATAATGCTTAAGAGATTCAAAAATTAAAATATTGTGCAACAAAGACCTTCAGCTTAGAGAGTCAGAGTAAAGGGTTTTAGCTAAGTGGAATCCAAATGCAGAGGCTGAGCCAGGAATAAAGTTCAACAGTTTAGTGGAAAAAAAAAAACCTTGAGCAGGTAGAGGAGGCAGAGTGCTAGCTGGCAGGAGGGCAACAGGTGCGAGACACAAGGCGGTTCTCGGAAGACGGAGAGAACAGCAAGTAAGTGTAAGAAGGTTCAAAAACAGCCTGAACCATACAGGCGTTGTGGCACCAAGCTACACAACTAACTGTACCAATCAGACCGGAATCATCTGACAGCGTGGAAGTGAGTAAAGCAGGCTTATATCCATGGGTAAAGAGTGGAAACAGGTGTGTCTTATCTACAGTCCTGAGAGGGAAACCAGCCACGCCCCCGCCACACACATGCACTGCTGAAAAAGAAAGGAAAATGCAGGAAACAAAGAAAAGGGAGGGAAGAGCAAAACCTAAAACACTAACCTCACAGAAATGTCTCCTTTTTTATGTTGCAGTATAAGAATATCTGCAGGACGTGTACTTGGCTGTCTCTGGACTGCATTAAAAAACATTTGTGACTTGTTGACCGCCGCTGTTACAGTTTAGTAGACTTCACACTGACTCCTTCCTTGAGACTATAATGAATTTCTCATCCAAAGCCATGCACTGAAGAAAGACCGCCGTTTGATGTCGTTAAATTTGATGTGATTATTCCTTCAGATGTTGAGAGTGCTCGTCACTGCACTGGATATTTAAGTGCTTGGGGGATGGCTAAGTGTATTCACCAGGATGACTTTTATAAAACATGCTTTTCTGCACATGCTAATAAAATTCAGGGAGTGTGATGTTCCTCAATCAAAAGCCCACCCATTTACTGCTTTAGCTCGGTCGGTTAAGTTAGCAACTGGCAGTTAAGTCCATACTTATGAAAGGTTGATGTGAGTGTTTATGGTCATAGTACTGTACTTCACCCTAAATGTAATAAAGGACAGTCCAATATTTTGTACTTTACTAGATACTTTTCTTAGAGTTTTTACCTTGACATGTTTCGACTTCATTTTACTAGAATGGCATGTCATGGTATAATTTATTATCATACCTTCATAATATTCAGTTTGGCTCTAGTATCTAGTCAATAGACCTTTTACATTTTGTTGGTATTTGTTTTTGAAAAGATGACGCAGCATAAACCCTGAGTTGTCTTTAGCTGTGATGCCTGCCTATGCTCCATGTACAATTGCGTTTGTGAGTGAATTTGCGACAGCCAGGGGTTTTGTTTAAGGTCAAATGCCAGGGCAGATTCAAACATTCTGCTCCGACAGCGTGCTCCAGCACTGACATGTGTCACATCTTATTTATTATCATAATGTCACGTCCAAGCAGCGTCAATCTGCAAAAAAAAAGGTCAATAGTTTACAAAAACTGGTATGGATTGTTCATGCTGGAAAAAATAGTTTGTAAAGATGGTAAACTTGACTAATGGTTACTGGCTTTAGTAAAAACTTACCTAAAGTGCTGATCTAGTGCTGCTAGAAGGTCTAAGACTGAATTAGGAGGAATGTTTACGTCTACAGAAAACAAGACTTTGAGACAAATATTCACTTTCTTTGACTGTATGCTGTATGGATTAACAAATTACTCTGAAACTGTTTGAGTCCAATATTACGCTAGCAACATATTGAGACCTATACCTGGCCAGATGATCCAAAGGATCATGAGTTATTGTAAATTGTGGGTATTGACACTAGTACATTTACATCAATACTTTGGGTTCAGTTTCTTGACACAAAACAACACGCAACAACAAGAAAAAGAGAAAGAGGAGCGTGAAAGGTTAATTTATTTTTGTATGGCACAATGTCACAACAACAGCCGCCTCAAAGGGCTTAACAGACTGCACTAGACAACATCCCCTGTCCTTGGACCCTCCATCAGGGTGAGGAAAAAACTCCTAAAGAACCCAGCCAGGAAGAAACCTTAGGGAGAACCACAGAAGGAGGGATCCACTACCAGGACGTACAGGTCATGCAGTAATGTGTTCAGGACAGTTGAAAACAACATAGAAATACACAAAACATATTCGCAAAAAACATTTATATTGGTAGTGTCCAGTGTCCACACAGTGGATGGGACCTCAGCCAACATCAAGGTAGATGACAGATGGACTGGGGGTCTTCGTACTGGAGCAGAGTCCGGGGGTGGGGGATACACATCACCCAGCAAGTCAGAGGTTTGCGTCTACCCTAGAAGGAAGTAGAAAAGAAAAAGTGCTAAATACTACTGAAACAACAGGCAGGTGTAATAATAATATAAAATTGAGCGTGTACCTGCAGCTATAACCAGTGTGAGCATGTACCTACAGCTACAACCAGTGTGAGTGTGTACCTACAGCTATAACCAGTGTGAGCGTGTACCTACAGCTACAACCAGTGTGATCGTGTACCTACAGCTATAACCAGTGTCAGCGTGTACCTACAGCTATAACCAGTGTGAGCGTGTACCTACATCTACAGCCAGTGTGAGCGTGTACCTACATCTACAGCCAGTTTGAGTGTGTACCTACAACTACAACCAGTGTGAGCGTGTACCTACATCTACAGCCAGTGTGAGCGTGTACCTACATCTACAACCAGTGTGAGCGTGTACCTACAGCTATAACCAGTGTGAGCGTGTACCTACATCTACAGCCAGTGTGAGCGTGTACCTACATCTACAGCCAGTGTGAGCGTGTACCTACATCTACAGCCAGTGTGAGTGTGTACCTACATCTACAGCCAGTGTGAGTGTGTACCTACATCTACAGCCAGTGTGAGCGTCTACCTACATCTACAGCCAGTGTGAGTGTGTACCTACATCTACAGCCAGTGTGAGTGTGTACCTACAGCTACAACCAGTGTGAGCGTGTACCTACATCTACAGCCAGTTTGAGTGTGTACCTACAACTACAACCAGTGTGAGTGTGTACCTACAGCTATAACCAGTGTTAGTGTGTACCTACAGCTACAACCAGTGTGAGTGTGTACCTACAGCTACAACCAGTGTGAGCGTGTACCTACAGCTATAACCAGTGTGAGTGTGTACCTACAACTACAACCAGTGTGAGTGTGTACCTACAACTACAACAAGTGTGAGCATGTACCTACAGCTACAAAAATGTGAGCGTGTACCTGCAGCTATAACCAGTGTGAGCCTGTACTTACAGCTACAACCAGTGTGAGTATGTACCTACAGCTACAACCAGTGTGAGCGTGTACCTACAGCTACAACCAGTGTAAGAGTGTACCTACAGCTACAACCAGTGTGAGCGTATACCTACAGCTACAACCAGTGTGAGCGTGTACCTACATCTACAGCCAGTGTGAGCGTGTACCTACATCTAGAGCCAGTATGAGCGTGTACCTACATCTACAGCCAGTGTGAGCGTGTACCTGCAGCTACAACCAGTGTGAGTGTGTACCTACAGCTACAACCAGTGTGAGCGTGTACCTACAGCTACAGCCAGTGTGAGCGTGTACCTACATCTACAGCCAGTGTGAGCGTGTACCTACATCTACAGCCAGTGTGAGCGTGTACCTACATCTACAGCCAGTGTGAGCGTGTGCCTGCAGCTACAACCAGTGTGAGCGTGTAACTACAGCTATAACAAGTGTGAGCGTGTACCTACAGCTACAACCAGTGTGAGCGTGTACCTGCATCTACAGCCAGTGTGAGCGTGTACCTACATCTACAGCCAGTGTGAGCGTGTACTTACATCTACAGCCAGTGTGAGTGTGTACCTACAGCTACAACCAGTGTGAGAGTGTACCTACAGCTACAACCAGTGTGAGCCTGTACTTACAGCTACAACCAGTGTGAGCCTGTACTTACAGCTACAACCAGTGTGAGCGTGTACCTACAGCTACAACCAGTGTGAGCGTGTACCTACAGCTATAACCAGTGTGAGTGTGTACCTACAGCTACAACCAGTGTGAGCGTGTACCTACAGCTACAACCAGTGTGAGCGTGTACCTACAGCTACAACCAGTGTGAGCCTGTACTTACAGCTACAACCAGTGTGAGCGTGTACCTACAGCTATAACCAGTGTGAGCGTGTACCTACAGCTACAACCAGTGTGAGCCTGTACTTACAGCTACAACCAGTGTGAGCGTGTACCTACAGCTATAACCAGTGTGAGCGTGTACCTACAGCTACAACCAGTGTGAGCGTGTACCTACAGCTACAACCAGTGTGAGCCTGTACTTACAGCTACAACCAGTGTGAGCGTATACCTACAGCTACAACCAGTGTGAGCGTGTACCTACATCTACAGCCAGTGTGAGCGTGTACCTACATCTACAGCCAGTGTGAGCGTGTACCTACATCTACAGCCAGTGTGAGCGTGTACCTGCAGCTACAACCAGTGTGAGCGTGTACCTACAGCTACAACCAGTGTGAGCGTGTACCTACAGCTACAGCCAGTGTGAGCGTGTACCTACATCTACAGCCAGTGTGAGCGTGTACCTACATCTACAGCCAGTGTGAGCGTGTACCTACATCTACAGCCAGTGTGAGCGTGTACCTACAGCTACAACCAGTGTAAGCGTGTACCTACAGCTACAACCAGTGTGAGAGTGTACCTGCAGCTACAACCAGTGTGAGTGTGTACCTACAGCTACAACCAGTGTGAGCGTGTACCTACAGCTACAACCAGTGTGAGAGTGTACCTACAGCTACAACCAGTGTGAGCCTGTACTTACAGCTACAACCAGTGTGAGCGTGTACCTACAGCTATAACCAGTGTGAGCGTGTACCTACATCTACAGCCAGTGTGAGCGTGTACCTGCAGCTATAACCAGTGTGAGCGTGTACCTACATCTACAGCCAGTGTGAGCGTGTACCTACAGCTACAACTAGTGTGACAGTGTACCTACAGCTACAACCAGTGTGAGCCTGTACCTACAGCTACAACCAGTGTGAGAGTGTACCTACAGCTACAACCAGTGTGAGCGTATACCTACAGCTACAACCAGTGTGAGCGTGTACCTACAGCTACAACCAGTGTGAGCCTGTACTTACAGCTACAACCAGTGTGAGCGTGTACCTACAGCTATAACCAGTGTGAGCGTGTACCTACATCTACAGCCAGTGTGAGCGTGTACCTGCAGCTACAACCAGTGTGAGTGTGTACCTACAGCTACAACCAGTGTGAGCGTGTACCTACAGCTACAGCCAGTGTGAGCGTGTACCTACATCTACAGCCAGTGTGAGCGTGTACCTACATCTACAGCCAGTGTAAGCGTGTACCTACATCTACAGCCAGTGTGAGCGTGTACCTACATCTACAGCCAGTGTGAGCGTGTACCTGCAGCTACAACTAGTGTGAGTGTGTACCTACAGCTACAACCAGTGTGAGCGTGTACCTACAGCTACAACCAGTGTGAGAGTGTACCTACAGCTACAACCAGTGTGAGCCTGTACTTACAGCTACAACCAGTGTGAGCGTGTACCTACAGCTATAACCAGTGTGAGCGTGTACCTACATCTACAGCCAGTGTGAGCGTGTACCTGCAGCTACAACCAGTGTGAGTGTGTACCTACAGCTATAACCAGTGTGAGCGTGTACCTACATCTACAGCCAGTGTGAGCGTGTACCTGCAGCTACAACCAGTGTGAGTGTGTACCTACAGCTACAACCAGTGTGAGCATGTACCTACAGCTACAACCAGTGTGAGCGTGTACCTACAGCTACAACTAGTGTGAGCGTGTACCTACATCTACAGCCAGTGTGAGCGTGTACCTACATCTACAGCCAGTGTGAGCGTGTACCTACATCTACAGCCAGTGTAAGCGTGTACCTACATCTACAGCCAGTGTGAGCGTGTACCTACATCTACAGCCAGTGTGAGCGTGTACCTGCAGCTACAACTAGTGTGAGTGTGTACCTACAGCTACAACCAGTGTGAGCGTGTACCTACAGCTACAACCAGTGTGAGAGTGTACCTACAGCTACAACCAGTGTGAGCCTGTACTTACAGCTACAACCAGTGTGAGCGTGTACCTACAGCTATAACCAGTGTGAGCGTGTACTTACAGCTACAACAAGTGTGAGCGTGTACCTACAGCTACAACCAGTGTGAGCGTGTACCTACAACTACAAACAGTGTGAGCGTGTACCTACAACTACAGCCAGTGTGAGCGTGTACCTACAGCTATAACCAGTGTGAGCGTGTACCTACAGCTACAACCAGTGTGAGTGTGTACCTCCAGCTACAGCCAGTGTGAGCGTGTACCTACAGCCAGTGTGAGCGTGTACCTACAGCTACAGCCTGTGTGAGTGTGTACCTGCAGCTACAACCAGTGTGAGCGTGTACCTACAGCTACAGCCAGTGTGAGTGTGTACCTACATCTACAACCAGTGTGAGCGTGTACCTGCAGCTACAACCAGTGTGAGTGTGTACCTACAGCTACAGCCAGTGTGAGCGTGTACCTACAGCTACAGCCAGTTTTAGCGTGTACCTACAGCTACAACCAGTGTTAGCGTGTACCTACAGCTACAGCCAGTGTGAGCGTGTACCTACATCTACAACCAGTGTGAGCGTGTATCTGCAGATACAACCAGTGTTAGTGTGTACCTACAGCTACAGCCAGTGTGAGCGTGGACCTACAGCTACAGCCAGTGTGAACGTGTACCTACAGCTACAGCCAGTGTGAGCGTGTACTTACAGCTACAACCAGTGTGAGCGTGTACCTACAGCTACAGCCAGTGTGAGCATGTACCTACAGCTTCAGCCAGTGTGAGCGTGTACCTACAGCTACAGCCAGTGTGAGCGTGTACTTACAGCTACAACCAGTGTGATCGTGTACCTACAGCTACAGCCAGTGTGAGCGTGTACCTACAGCATGTCTCACTGCACCCCTGCTCTCTCCAGCAGCAGCTTATGAGTAGCCAAAGCATAATACCTTGTGCTTTATTCAAACAAAATTGTATTAACGTGACATTTTATGTTCTCAGTAACGATAATGGCGTTGCAACAATGGGAAAAGTAATTAATTAGATTACTCTGTTACTTAAAAATAAACTCCGATAGTAACGTCGTTAATTACAACACTTGCTACAACCAGTGTGAGCGTGTATCTACGATCAATCAGTCTCGATATGTTTGTTGAAAGAAGTATGTTTTGAGTTAGTTTTTGAAAGCCTCAACAGAGTCATCTCATCATCGGCATAACATTGGAGGTTCACTCCATAATAGTCACAGTTTATGTTTCTATTTATTATTGCTGGTGTGGGAAACCCAGAGAAACCCACCCAAGAACGAGGAGAACATGAAAACTCCACACAGAAATGCCCCATCTGGGCAAGGTAGCTGTTTCAGGCACGGTGGCAGAGTGGTAGGTGTTCCTGCTGGTCAGCTGAGCTGGCACATGGCTTTTCTGTGAGGAGTCTGCATATGTTAATTTGGGTTCTCTCTAGTTTCCTCCCACCCTCTGAAACATGTACTATGTGCAGGTGAACTGGTCAATTTAATATGTCCCCCACTGAATGAATGTGACAGTGAATGCTTGTCTGTGGGTGCATTTTTCCAAGTGATAGTCCTGGGACTAATTGTCTTTTGCCCAGGGTGTAGCCCGCCTAAAGCACAAGGCTGCTTGGATGGGCTCCTTTGACTCCTAATCGGAAGTAACAGATAAAAATAGCCAATTAAATAATCTCTCCATTAGACATTATGGTGCGTAATAATGAGCAACAAATATCTGATATAGGCATTGGTATCAACAATATTGGACCTGAATTTACAATAGATATGTTATATTTTATATTAGGTTACTATTAGGATATAGCATCAACATTATGACATGCCCAATGCCAGCAGAAGTGTTATCTTTTGTCCATAATCAAAATCATGCTGTAATTTACTTGTTGCTTGTGCTCCTATCTGTTTTTTTTTTTTTAATTGGTTTAATCATAGAAATAAATTCAAGAGTCTGAGGGAACAATGAAGTGAATTAACAAAGTATTAAACAGAGAAAGTGTATTTTCCAGCGCTTGATATGTCTGTTTACTCAGAGAAATATCACAAAAAACAAAACATAAATATAGAAAAGGGAAGCAAAATGAAAAGTGGATGAATGTTGGCCTTGATTTCATGCAATGTGTTATTCAAAGATAAATGTAGGATCACAAGACACTGCACAAAGTGTAAAAACTAACTCTAAGAGCAGAACATAAACTTTTATTTATTTGTATTTTTTTGTTAAAGTTCATTTAAGAGCATTTGGCTTTCTCAAAGAGAAAACTGGCAAGTTTCTGATGAAATCAATGTGCAATGTGTTGAAATATAACTGCATCATGAAAGCAGCAACAGCCAATTCTTAGAAGGTGGACGACTATTAATAGTTTCTGTTATAGTCACAGAAGAAATAAACATGTACCCTGCATTTAAAATGAGAAAATGATCATACACAACTGGAGTGCTGTGAGTGCAGTTCATCATTATATTTATGTGCTCTTTTCACTTTAATAATATTGAGACAGATGTTTGCTGTTTGATGAGCTATTCAAAATCACATGCAGGCCTTCCACTTGTTAATGGTAACCATTGGCAGTAGGATATTCAGGCTTCCTCCCGCCGTCCAAAAGCATGCATGTGTTTAGGTAAATTGGTGAATCTAAATTGCTCCTGTAAAGTCGTTTTAAATCTTAACTCATACACTTCACGATACAACAGACTATTCAGAGATAGTACAAACTTAAACAGTGGGAGAACATCACATGACATTGGTGCATTACAATCCAAAGTTGTCATTGGGATTAATTATTTTGGACTGATGACTTCCAAGTTGAATCCAAGTTGGAAGTCAACAAGTTGAAGTTGTTTTTGTTGCCATAATGAAGGCACCTCTAAGTTGGATTCAGAGGTTCAGAGCGGATAGTTTTCTTCTCCATCTGATAAATCTTATCTTGCAGGACATACTTGTGCTGCTTTCTATAGCAATGCATTACAAAGACATCACACCCAGCATCTATCATCCTGCACCTGCTGCACTCAGATACAGACAGACAAATGTCAGCGTGTGTTAACCGATGCTATTGCTGGAAGTGGAGGCTGGTTGCGTGTTGGGATTTGACAAGACAGTCAGATGTCGGCTGAAAGGTTACACAGCCAATCAGAGGCGGAACATGGCTGAGAACTGCCACAACAACAAATCTCAAGTGTTGATGAGGGTGGAGCTTGAGGCGTAAGAGTGAACGTCTGTGTCATTTGTCATTAGAAAGTACGTCTCTGTTGCCTGTCATTTTGATCTAAACCGCTGTCGAACCCTTTTCTCTGATGCTTTGACACGTCTCTGCTGGTGGGCAGGCAGACGGGCACGTGTCCCACTACTGGCTTCACGGGTTAAGAAAGATGGTTTTCTAGATATTATTTATTCAATTATTTATTTTATTTGGTTGAACCCTGGTGTAAATCCTAACCTCACAATGAATAAACAAGTAGCTGAATGTTAACTCCTTTATCAAAAGTCTGTGGAATTACAAGCTGTTCGGACACAGGAGCTAATGATGATTGTAGACCAACTGGTGAAGAGTTTTTTATTCTAATAATAGGACATAACTTTTGGTACTTTAAACATATAATAAGGACTGAATGGTCACAACACTGAAATAAAAAATGCACATGGTTGCAAGGAGTGTACTATAGGTCATACATCTGGATAAAGGTGACGGTAAATCTGAAGATGTTGTTGTTGTTACTTGTATTTAGTGATTACTTTTATTAGGTGGTAAAGCTGTCTTAATTATATTTGTGTCTGAAGGAACCCCCCTAATCTTTTTATTGCACTTGATGCCCGTTTAGAAGAATGGGTCTGAATGGGTTGTGACTCAAATGTACTGCAGTCAAAATTGTCACAATTCATCAAGAAGAGTAGTAAATAGTGATAGTGATCATATCAAATGGTATGATTCCTCAGTTTATAGAGACAAATTAATCTTGAAGACTGGATTGGTTTTAGTATATGGAGATATTATAATGACAGTTATTTTAGTTTGTCTATAGCTGTGTATCATTAAATCTAAATAGATCCCATAAAGCAATACAGCGGACGCCAGTATGTATGTAATATTGCTTTACAAGCCTATAGATTTCTCTGTGGCCACATGTCTGCTTTTATTTGCCCTATTCAATTAACACTTCCCAGAGGTAATATATAATGTGTACAGTTATATTGTGTTATTATTGGGTCAATACAGCAGTATGTCAATATGCAGGCTGTGAGATATGTAGTGTTGGTTTTAGTCATTAGAATATTTTCATGGCTGTATAGGGTACACATTTCCTGTGTGACACACGGATGGATGAGATTCCGTTGCTCATTATTTGGATTAGAGCTTTACACATTAATCACCAAGCTGGGTTTCAACCATTAGCTGTTACTCGCTCTGCTTTCCCCTCGTGTACACCAACCACTCGCCCACCCCACCCATCCCATCCTCCTCTACTCCACGGTCCACTGGGTAATTACCAGCTCTGGTAAAAAGCCAGAGACTGAAATCTTAATGTAGTTTAGTCCACACGGTGAATGAGTCTGAGACGCAGCAATCTAAATTCAATTACAGGTGCTAGTAGTGGGCACTATGCATCATGTGACAGTGCACGAAACGTGTGCACACGTCCCAGGAGTGCTGGGCCTGCAGGTAATTACCACAGTGCTGTCATCCATAGCAGTGTCCCTATGATCAATTCTGGAGATGCTCCGTGCAGTCACCAACACTCTTGTTGAGTTTGTGGGTTTCTGTGATACATTTTGAGTTTCAGTTGGTGAGCTCTGAACAGTTGGATCTGTGCAGAAATTGGACATGTAGCTTTGGGGTGCGTTTTCAGTTGAATTACACTTTTGTGAAGGGTGTGTTAACACTTTAAGTTTGCTCTATTTCGTTCACACAACAATCCATATAGGTCAACGCACTTGAAAAAGTCTTGGTCCAACCGAGAGTTCACAACAGTCTGCAGACCAAACAACATAAACAAGGCCATCCTCAAGGAACACAGTAGACAGACAGTTTGACAGTAGACAAACACAGTCGGTCCAAAGACACCTCCTCAGTGCCCCATGTTTGACATTTTCATCATCAAATCCCAATGCTCTTGAGGTTTACATTTTAAATAAACCAAGTTCAGCAGAAAGTGAACCTGCATGTTTGGTGTGCACTGAGGTTTGTATGGTAGCATTCACACTTATCCAAGAAAACCACATTTACAGAGCAACCAAACACATTAGTTTGGTGCAAAAACTAAATGGCTAGCAATAAAAATGTGTTTTATTATTTTTTTCCATACACATGAACCTTTACCAATCACTAAAAAAATGTTTGGTCTCTGCTCTTTTGCCACTCAGGAGGATATCCAGTTGTGGTCTGAAACAGAGTCAGATGGAAAGTTACTCATTTGATTGGAAGTATTTGTATGGAAGTATGGAAGTATTTGGATGAGGGGGGGTTCTCTGGCAGCACCGAGAGAAAATGTGATTGGTTGTCAGTCTTGTGATTAACTGTGTCTGTCCAGGGTGTACCTCACTTCCAGGACTGTCCTTGTCTCAGACTACACTAACTCGCAAAAGCAGCCGGGGGACCATTCCTGCTTTTTTTATATAAAAACTAAATAATTAAATACATTACACCAAACTGAAGTTTAGAGCTGACCGTAAACATTTAGCTCTGACTTAAACGTCTGAAAGAAGCTTCTCTGCTTCCTTAAGCCAATATAATCCCTGTTTCCCGTTGCTTCCATTTTCTCTGTTTATATTTTATTTATTTAGTACGTATTCAGCACTAAATTTACACCTTCTCCATTTTATTAGTAGCCATTACTTTCTCCAAACTCGAAAGAATTGACCAAAGCTTCCGTTTAAGACTAAAAATTATCTTGTGCTTTGATAATAAATACTTTTTAGAGGTCCAGACTGGATGAAGGAGGCTTTGTATATCATGCCCCAGTGTTATTATTCAGTATCATAGAGTGTTATATAGGCTTTAACATCTGTGTGGAGTTACAGTGCTACAAATGCATTAGGGGGCAGTAAACACCACTGAGGAGTAAGTCACTTCATAGTGCATTATTGTTTGTGAAAAGCACAGATTTTCTCTGTGACTCTAAAACTGTGCATCACAAGCAGCCAGTATTTTCTGAGCAACAGTTGTAGATGAACTGCACCTCTCCTGGATAGTGCTGTGGCTGAGATCACGCTGCAGCGGGTTTGAAGTACAAATTTTATACAGATTACAAAATTACAGCTATGGGGCCCAAACAGCTCTCAGTGCACATGCTGACAAGACACAATTTACTGTCATGCACTCAGTATTTGTAGACTGTGCATGCGCCTCAACAGAGCACTGTAACTGGCACATACTGTAAATCAGAGCAAGTGGGCAACAAGTCGAACACAAAACTAACCAGCATATATATATATATATATATATATATATATATATATATATATATATATATATATATATATATATATATATATATATATGGCAAAACCTTGACTGACATATAATTTTGTTCTATTATGCAACAAGTTTGAAATGCCAAGGGTTTATATTTTGAAGATCATCATTGAACCCATTTGTTTAAATAAAAAGGCTTTTGGTGCAGAGCAAAATATCTTTATTTTCATTGTGAATATAAGATCAGGTGTTATTTTAGTGAGGTGATCTCTGGAGATAAAGTGATGACAGTGACTATTGGATATTTCATCCTTTGGAGGAGCTCTAAAGCACAGAGGGAGGCCTGGCTGTGAAAGAAGAGTGCAAGAGTTCACTGGCTCCCAAAACTTAAAAGAGAAGAAAGAGCAATGCAGAATCCAAATATTAAAGATGCAAAGATGAAGAAGCAGAGCTGAAAGAGAAGGACTGCACAGAGCTGCGGAAATGTGACAAAATTAACCTTATTCCAGCTGCTGTTAATGGATAAATAATGCACTGGTTTTGTTTCACAAAATGTATTCAGCGTTGGTATCAATCATATCTCACATTATTGTGACAAAAGCTTTGGTTTTTATCCATAATGTGAGAAAAATACATCTCTATGTGTGCTTTGTTGTCTTGTGATCCAAATATGCACTTTGTCCAAAAAGAGAAAGAATAAATTCTGAAGTGGACAACAGATGTATTCTTTTGTTAAATTTCTTACAGCTTTTTTGTTTGAAACAAAACATTGTTAAATTATTTTTTTTTTTATCTCTAGAAAACATAAGCATTTGGTTCAGAAAACAGAGCTCTATAGGGAATATTTTATGCATTAAAGAAAGAGATAATGAAGTCATTGAAAGTTACACTCTAAAAGCAAAACCCAAAGCCACAGTATTGTTGTTGTTATCCTATGGAGACCTTGCCCTTGTACTATAAAGCTAGATTAGGACGTCAGCGAGGTAAATTAAGGGTTAAACCCTGGGTTTTCATTTTCAGAAGGCTGGTTCACTTTCTATCCAGGTAGGTCACTGTGGTAACTTAGACTAAAAGGCTAACCGACTCTGGAGCTGGTTAAGTTTCAGGTAGACAATCGAAACAACTGTGACTGACCAATCAGGAATGACCAATGAGCTACTGGTGTCGAGGAGGAGGGGAAAGATACAGCGCGGAGACAGATAAAAGAGAAGTGTCTGCAGCAGCGCCGGCTGACTGGAGCGAGCCAGCTGTGACATTGTGCTCACAATGGGTTTTAGAGACATATCCAGGGTAGATTCAACTGGGTTCGTAGTCCAGGGCCCTAGTGTCATGTTGATTAAATGACCCTGAACATCACACCTGCAGAACATACAGAGCATACGGTTTAATGTGAAAAATACAGACATCTTTATCCTATTTATATAAAAGAGGGCATTAAGAGATGCGTGGCCTTGGTCCCAAACAACACCAAACTGCCTCACAGATCATTTGCACCACTGCTTTTGTGTGTGGAGCTTCTTTATCCTTTGGTTTGATCTGCCTTGCACAATTTAGCTGCATACAACAATGGAAAACAATTTAAAGAGGTTCTTTGTTTGAGAATTTGAATAACATAGGCTGAAGAGACACTGAATGAAGCATCAACATGGGCCTGTGGACAGGGGTGTGGGAAAGGGGAACGACAGTGAGCATATGACCCAAGTTGAAACCTACCCGAGTCCCTCGAGTATGTGGTGTGTGTTCTACCAGGAGAGCCACTGAGGAGCCCCAGTATCATAGCTTTCAAAATTAGCAGCTGTATTGGTACCTGCTGTTGGGAAAGTTCACTTTCTACAAGAACTAGTTCAAAGTTCAGTTCACAAATTTTAAAATGAACTAGTTCAGTTCATAGTTCAAACTTCAAAATTTTGAACTAAGTTCACAGTTCCAAAATTTTTCTAGTTCTTAGTTCTTTTTTTCCATATGTTGCTGTGTGCTATTATTTTTCAAAAGTATTGCCACAGCCCATATACAGTACAATCACAGACAAAGCCATTATTTTTATCAGTTTTAACAATGAAGCAATGTGTCAGATTTCATCTTCATATCCAATTTTGAATTCTTATCAAACCAGGGTTTACATTAGCATTGAGGGGACAGCATTTCCCCAATGTTGCTTTAATGCTTTGTTGCTGTCCATTCACTCCACAGTCCACACTAGTAGCAGCTGCAGCTTTCAACCCTACAGTAGCCTACATTCTCAAAAACATGAGGAAAAAATGTGCTGCTTGAATGGTCTTTTTAATGAGGAATTATTAAAAGAAAAACAGGACAGTAATCATTAAGGTGCAATCATACAATTCTTTTAAATGATCATACGCCTTGTTACGTGCTGCTGTCGCCTCCTCTCTTTTTTTTTTTTTGATGGTGCGTCACACATGCGGCGGACAGCGGTGCGACACTTGTGGCTGGTGTTGCCAGATTTGGTGTTTTTCCGCTACATATTTAGACCCGTTTGCGGTGTGTTTTAGCCGGGTTTTCCCCTGGAAGGCTCTATAGAAATCTGGCACCCTATTGAACGAAGTTAACCTGAGAGAGCGTGCCGTTCACAGACACCAGAATGAATGAGTTCACAGTTACGTTCATCAGGCAGTAATACAGCCCGTTCAGTTCACGTTCGCCCAAAATATGAACGCGTTCAGGCACTACACTGCTGCTGTTACAAGACATGCAGCCACAATGACTTCAAATACAAAGTAGAAGTGTGTGCATGTGAAGGTTTTATCAAAGATGATAATCCCATTAAAGCTGGAGGGGACATAATGAGGCAGATGAACAGTGACTCCAAACATTTGCAGTGTACAGAAGGGTTTTGTGATCCAGGTTGAAGGCTGTGATAGGCTCCACCCCTTGCAACACAAAGTATGATCAGTAAAAATATATATTATCAGTGGGGATATTGGTGTGGAACATGCTCTTTCTCAGCCTCAGTAACAATGTGTTCTATCAAACTTTGTCCAGACATTTCTTTCATTATGATTCTGTAGACTGAACATAAAACCCATGTTGGTACATTGGGTCCTGCAGGTGAAAGATGATTTTCATTTGCGTGGTCTCACTCAGCTGTTGAGGTGAGCACATTCCACCCTGAAAGCCCATCTCTCACAGTGTTACCAACGCACTCTAGTGCAGTGCTGTGATAATATTACAGTATATTATGAGACACTTGTGTTCCCAGTGGGTTTTTACAGACCTGTGACAATGGACAGCTTCTCTGATCTGATTTAAAAAGCATCAAGGATGTCCCTCTGAAGATGGTATGAGTCTGAGAGCTGTTTCCCCGAGTGAACTAAAATAAGAGGAGTGGAGGCCTCTGGGTTTTGATTTGGCGCTGTAACCCAGTGAAATGAAAACACCTTTAAGATTATCTGACAAAGTGGCTCCATGTCTTCATGAGAGAGCACAAATTGAAGAAGAGAGTAGAAAGAGTTGTTGTGGTCTTGTTCTGTCTGTTTGGACTTAGCGACAGGAAGAGCACAGAGCTATCATTACTGAGTGACAGCTGTCATCAGTCCACAGATGGTTCAGAGGGAGACACTTAAACCAGCTTCAGGCCGCTCGGATGTATCAGACTAATGAAGCCCTGGGTTAGGAAAAAGACTTCTAAACAGTGAGCTCTCAAATGTTGTTTCTGCATAAAATAAAAAGGAAGTTTAAATCCTGAAAAGTCGCCACAGAAAGAAAATAGCTCTAGCTCAGTCTATCTCTTGACTGTTCACAAATCTATCAATCACAACATCAATCACATCTATTTAGTGCAGTACTAAAAACTCAGGGAGGGAATGGTTTAACACTTGTCGAGATTAGTGTGATGGATGTCTATTGAATTTATTAAATAGTCATTTAGTGGTCTAAACTGGAAGTGACTAACTTTTTATGCAGGACATATTTAGTTTATCACAACAAAAATCATTTATTCTGTAACGTTCATCCCGTTAAGGCCCTGGGTGGCTGAAGCCTATCCCATCTGTGGGACAGCTGTTAGACAAAGTAAAACAATGGTATAGTTTGCTGTTCTTGTGTTGAAACAGACACACAGAGGAGGTAGATGTCTGGTGTAAGTCTGGTGCAAATATTGACTCAGTCAACACAGCAACATGTCTTTAAAATGTGAAGAGCTAAGCGGCTACCTGTCAGTATAATGCCAGCAGCTACAATGACTTAAAAAGAGTAATATCATATAATATTATATAAGTGTGTGAACAGAGTCCATGCTGTTATTGAAGCGGCAGGGGGACTTTAAACAGGGCCAGGTGAGCAGTGACAAGAATACAGCAATAGAAGCTACAGGGGAGCTTTAATTATTACATGGTCTTGGATTTATGGCCCCACTCTTCACAGCAACATTATACAAACTAAGGCCATTGCAGTGATTTTTGTGTGCTTTGTGCTGTATTGTGTATATTTTTCTGTGTGAAAGTTTAGTGTAGTAAGTGTAGAAATGCATTAGTCTTTGTATTATTCTTTAACAATATAGAGTATATAATGTAGTGTACTCGTTGTGAGAGGTCAGCAGTTGTGCAGGACTGAAGCTGGAACTAAACCTAACAGTAATTCTGACAACGACCTTAGTTAATAATGTGATTAATGTTGAAGACCTTAAGACTACAGTTCACTTTTTCCTGATTTTTGGTCATGTTATGAAAGATCTAGTCCATCCAATTCTTTTTCTGTTCCATACAAAGGTTTAGTCTAGTTAATTTTGTTTTGAGTTTGATTTCCAGAAGGTGAAACAAAAAGACATAAAACCGATCAGAATTAAGAGGCAGTACCAGCATTTACAGAAAAAAATTAAATTGCATAAAGCCCGGACCATTTTAGATCAACATTTATGATTGGTCAGACATATTGAACTCAGTTGAAGTCCTAGTCAGCGGGAAGGGTTCCAGGTCTGGCTGGGCATAAGTCTTCCTCCACTTTTGATGATGAGGGTTGATAAAGATGCTCTTTGTCTGTTGAGGCAAACCTGTCTTTCCTCAGAGGAGGATTAGTTCAAGCATGTTCACATCTCCAAAAATCAAACTGGAACTTTTTTCTCAAACTGAGTCATGATACAATCCCTGTCTTCTGAAGTTGTCATTTACCCTACGCATATTTATCCACGTTCAAAGCCAGATAAATAAATACGCCTAAAGTGGCAATCTCCCAATAAACAGCAGTTTAGATCTAACAGATTAGTGCGCAGATAAGGAAATGCCATTCTTTGACAAACAGGAGATGCAAACACTGATGCTGGTCTCATCCTTCAAGCTGAATGTACCCAGTGTGCTGCCAGCGGCTTTGGCTGTGATCTATGAGCTGCCTTTAATGTCCCACTAGTTCACAAACATCCCAAATGCCTCAAGTCTGAAGAAATAACAACAGGTACTTGATAAAATGGCTTTCCTCAAATTAATAATGATTAGTAATTATGTGTAGGAAAATACCTACCTAATAAGTCATTTCTTTGTTGTAAGTAAAAACAGAGTACTGACTACAACATTCAATAGCTGGGTACTTCCCTGCATTACCTTAGTATGTAACAGTAATGTAAACTCATACTGTGTGCCGCGGTAGATGTCCTTGAACGTGACACTAAAGCCCCCTGAGCTGGGAGTCAGTGCATGTAAAAAAATCAGCCATATGTTACTGTCACATTCTGGACAGGTCTGCTGTATGTGCCAACATGAACAAGAGCTGTAGGGCAACACCAGCTCCCATGAGCAAAAAAACTGTGTAACACTCACTGTGTTTGCATGCACAGTCTGACCTCACCAGCTGTTTGCGTACGGTATCCAAATTCTCACTTCAGTAAGAAGAAGGAGTTAGAAAGGAGCATCAAAGCTTCATTACTTACCTTTTTTTTTTTTTTTTTTTTTTTTTTTTTACAAAAGGAGCCTCCGGATGTTTCCTGCTAATAAGAAAGGAGCTTACTGAATCCCCACAATCCATTGCACAACCACCCAAGCTTTACAGAATACGCCTAATAGAGATACGTTTTTGTTCAGCTTGAAGTTCCTCTGCACCAACCATTATTCCATAAATATCTGCGTTAACCAGTTTATAAAGGACACTGCTCTAGAGCCACTGCGCCTGTTAGGAATCAGAATCAGTTGAAAAGCTTTACACAAAATGAGGAATTACTTTTTTTCATATAGGTGCAGAAGACAAAACAATAACAAGTCACACAAAATAAAGTACTGTAAGCAATAAAAGGTCTACTAAGAATTTAAAAGAAATGTACACAATAAAGGCAGATAAGGTGCATGAACATGAAGTATAAGCTGATCAGGGTGTGACAAATTACAAATACTATCGTTATGTTAAGTTGATTTTTGAAGTAATTTGAAATTTTACATTTTTGAGACTGTACTTTTACTTAATTATAATTAGTATAATTTAAAAAGTATAATTTAAGGCTAGTAATCTACTTTGCTACTTTCAAAATCTGATTTGTTACTCAGTAGCCTAGATTTTTCTGATATTAATTGATGTTCTTTGATCAGCATGTGTCTGTCCCTCGCTGCTCTTTCCTCTCACACAGAGCACAGACACAGCACAGCTCTGACAGACAGCTGGCAGCGCCCTCCTCAGCCTTTCATGTGCTGCTCTGCCACAAGTCCCGCCTCTATGAACAATATGCTCTTCTCTGATTGGCTGGATAATGCTTGTGTGTTATCAGCTCGTGCTATTTTTGTCTTGTAAACGAGCGGGACGCTGACAACAAGATGTGTTCAAATGTTATTGCCAAAGCTTCTGAGAGATTTACAGCACGTTGTAAGTCTCAAATCAAATTAAAATAACAGAATGTAAGTCCATGTTCTGTGTCAGGCTGAGGGAACTGCAGCAGTAGTTCAGAGGAGGAGAGGCTGAAGGCCAGTCTGAGGTGAGCTCTCAGTTTCAGGAGCTACAGGGACATGAGGCTGGGTGTGTACAGTACGGGCTGGAGAAGGAAAGTCTAGACCATTTCTTAGTTATAGCAGTGAGACGGTGAGATCACCTATAGTTTAGATTTTCATTTTTGGACTAACCCAGTCCACAGAGTGTGTGTAGTACAAGGTATATTGGTAACATTTATATGTTATAACCAGTGTTTAATACCACAAGACAGTTTCAATTTCAGCAAATACAAGGTTTCTTTTAAGTAAAGCTGTCCTGTCCAACACCAGCAGCAGTGGCTCCTGTCAAAGCCTTATATCAACTGTTCTCCTGCTGAGTGGAAATAGGAACCAATAAACCAACATCAAGTTTCTAATACTCTGACAGATGTACGATTTACAGATGGTGTGATATACATAGGCCTAAACTGTAGCACAATCAACTGTGTTCAATGTCTTTTACAACAGAGGCCTTACATTACGAGAGGTCCATGTGAGCTTTTTCCCAGTCTTGGTTAAGTTCTATGATGGTTTAGTCTTAGCCTATAAACTTTTTAAAGTACTTTTAGTGCTCTTATTACCTGATAACATATAATTCTCTCTCTGAGTTGAATCTCAGCTTTAATTCATTAAAGCAAAACTATATAACTTTTTTCTTAAAATATGGATCTATAAATCTTTAAAATAATAATCCTAAATTAATTTGGACTGGTTGTAGATATATAACAAAAAAACTAAACCCTTGTGCCTAGTCTTTAAGTGTGAGCTGCAGGCTACCATCTGTTAATATATATTTATCCGGGGTTCAGTGGTAGAGCGATTGTCCTATAACGAGAAGGTTGGTGGTTCAATTCCCACACTCCTCCGTTTATACTGTCCTTGGGCAAGACACTTAACCCAGCTTGCCTCCAGTGACACAGCACTGGTGTATGAATGTGTGTGACTGTAGAGGCGAGTTTAGTGGTGGTCAGAGAAGGCATGAGCACTGTGTGCATAGCAGTCCCCCTCTCTCACTGCCCCAGGTGTAAATGGGGTGAATAAAAGCATAATGTAAAGCACCCTGGGTGCACAAGAATGGCACGAAAAAGCAATATATAAATGCACACCATTTACCATTTATACTTTACAGCAGGGTATTTATTGGCTTTATATGAGGTAAATATTTGCGTACCACCGTAAAGCTTTTGACAAGGTTAACCACCAAGTGCTGCTTAAGAAGCTGAACAATTACAATTTGTCTCACAGTGTTCTGCACTGGATCAAATTATATCTTAGTGATTGTGTACAGTGCGTGCGGGTCAACAGTAACTGTCTATCAAAAGGTGACATAGGTGTTCCTCAGGGTTCTGTTCTTGGGCCACTGCTGTTTACACTCTATATTAACGATCTCCCCTCAGTGTTTGGCGAGGTAGATGTTCAAATGGAAATTACGCTACAAGTGTGGCTAAAAAAATGACAAAGGTCATGAATAACATTGCAGATTGGCTCACCTCTGCTTCTCTTACACTGAATATAAATAAAATATTTATTCATCTTTTCATCATTTTCTACTGCTTAGTCCCGTTAGGGGTCACGGGTGACTGGAGCCTTTCCCAGCAGCTTTGGGCCTGAGACTGGGTACACAGTGGCCAGTTTGTTGCAGGACATATAGAGACAGACATTGACAGACAACCATTCACTCTCACATTCATTCACTAGGGACACTTTAGAGTTGCCGATTAACCTGTACATACATGTGTTTGGACGGTGGGAGGAAGCCGGAGTACCTGGAGAGAACCCACGGTAACAGGTGGAGGACATGCAGACTCCTCACAGAAAGACCGGAGTTGGTTGTGAACTCACAACCTTCTTGCTGTAAGGCAGGCTAACCACTCTGCCACGTGTACCCCACAAATAAATAAATAATAAATAAAACAATGACAATTTCACAAAAAGTAGAAAATCAATAACTTTTCCATGTATTTTTGTAAAGGATAAAAAGATAAAAGTAGTAAATGAATATAAATACTTAGGAGTAATTTTAGATCCAACATTTGGATTTAAAAAGCATGTAAAAATGTCAAATACTTTGAAATACAATATTAAAATCTTTAGACATATTTGACAAATGCTCACTTATGATCCAGCAAAACTATATCTGGATGCAATGATTGTCTGTCATTTTAACTCTTGTACTTCCTGCTGGTCTCAAACAAGTAAGTCAACATTAAAACCATTAAAATCACTTCATAACCAAGCTGTAAAAGTATTAGATAAAAAAACATTAAGACATCATGATTGTCAAAATTTTAGTCGGTTAAAAATGCTCAATTTTGAGAATCTAGTTGTGTACTCAAATGTACGATTAATTTTTAAGATCCTTAATATACAGATACAGCTCTGCTCAGAACACACTTCTAGGACTAGGTCCACGAGTCGAAATGACTGCAGATTACCCAAAAGAAGCTCTACCTTTGCACAGACAGCCTTCTCATTCAAAGCTGTAAATCAGTGGAACACACTCCCAGATACTCTGACCTCTGACCTTTCTCAAAATGTTAGAAAATAGTCAGAAAACCAGTTATGTCAGCACTGGTTATGTTTATGGTAGTTAGTAAGATTTAAGGTTAGTTAAGGTTTTACTGTAGAAATTTTATAAAGTTGAATGTTATGTGTAGTGTGATTAGCCTAGGTTGAAGTGTGAATGCTGATATTGGATTATTGATGTTTGATGCATGCATTTTATTGTATCTGAATGTTGTATCTGCCCAGGGACTGCAGATGGAAATTAGCTTTAGCTAAGTCTGGTTTAAAGCATCTTTTCTTTTGTTAGACTCCACACAAAAAAGCCCGTGCCTCCCAACATTAACCCTTACATCTAGGCTATGAAACACATTTTTAAAGAATCTGAGGCTGTAATAAAAATGTAAACAATAAATTTGATAAAAACAATATGTATAAACAAGTAAAACAGTGAATATTTCTAACATAATAACATTTTAATGCTGTTCAAATGTCTCCAACTCTGTTATAATGATAGACATTAACTAAAAAGTACAGACCCAGTAAATATAAAACGTATTATTACTATCATTACAAACACACCTGCTTTTTGCTATTTGCTTTTAAATTCAAGTTTAATACATGGCTCGTTCATAACTGAGTCATCTGTTGTTTCCTATAATCTTAAGGGGAAACCAAACTAAATGAATTGTCTTGTAAATGTGAAATCTCCACAGGAAAAGGCGGGCGCGCCGGTGCGACAGTTGGAACGGGTAAATGGCTCTCTGTTTGAGTTGTTCAGTAGACACAGAGTAATTAGACGACGAGCAGCAGCTGGAAAACAGCAGAGCTAATGAGGCAACAGCAACAGGTGTGAGCAGAACACACCCGGAGGACGTTCTATTCAGAGACAACCATTGCAACTTTATTGTGTTCTAATGTCACAGATGATCAGCCTCTGGGATTTTCAATACAATTTCTTCACTAAAATCTACTGTTATGTATTATGATGCTAGTTGAGTGTGTCCTGGCTGCATGTTTCCTCTGGGTCCAGAGACATGTATGTAGGTTAACTGTGGCACTAACTATGGGAGTGCTCACACCTGCTGTGTTTGGTGAGGTTACGTTAGCTCTGTGACTGCGCTTCACTCGGCATGTTTTCAAATCCACTCATAACCCTAACCCCTCAATCACTATATAGGGCACTCAGTTTCGGACACTAGACAACTGTTTTTCTGTCGTTAGTCATGTGACTCTGGCGCACATGTAAAAAAAAGAAAACAAAGAAAAACGCAGCTGATGATAAAAAAAAATAATAATAAAGACTTGTGATATATAACTTAAGGTAAGGTAAGGGGAATGTAATATTCAGTCGAGGGTAGGAGGTCAGTGTACTGCGAGTGTGTTGATTTGAAGCAGATACTGGACCTATTAGGAATTTGGTCATGAAGTGTATTCAGCAACTCACTTTGTAGTTTGTACCATTAAATTGACCTTTGTGTTTGGACAAATAATGAACAATGAGAGAATGTAGGGAATCACTGACAGTAAGCAAAAGGTGTAGACGTTTCTAAAACCCACTGACACAAACAAAGACTGTTGACTCCTTTTGTTCTTGAGATGAAGACAAATAACAAACTAATTACCTACAACTCTTGATTTGAAGTGTTGAGCTTGTTTTTTGACAGATTGCTCTGCCTTTTAACGTCTTGCTCCATAAACTCAACATGGCATCAAAGCTCTTTTTTTTAACCCCTCTCGTGCAAGGATGTGAACGAGGAGCGTCAATGAGACCACACTGACAGTGGACATATTGTAACTCTATGAACTGTAGGAGTAATGTAATCTGTAAGATTTAAAATATATACAATTATAAAATTTTGTTTCCATTTACGGACAGATGCATTCATTAGAGCGCGGCAGGCCTTTAAGTTCACCAGGGCCTGCCTCTATGCACAGTATTCTTCTGGCAAAACACAGAAGTATTTTGTAAAGTGTATTATTTGACTCCATTGGAATTGGTGCTGGTATTGAACACAGTGCATAGTATGTCGCTGCCGTTTTCTCTCGCTCTGTCACAGCTCACGGGCACACACACAGAGAACACGGCACAGCTCACTAAAGTGAAGTGAAAGTAGAGAACTTGTTAATGCCATATATTCAGCTGTTTACCTGCTTTTACTGTTGTTCAGAAAGAAGCTTGTTGTTAAAGTATAATTTGCAGTGTATAGCACAGTGTGCTGCGCTAATGGGTTGCGCGCTCTCGACACGTTCATGTCTTTTAGTTTGTGACTGTCCGTGGTCTGTGACACTGAAAGCAGTGTGTGTAATATTTGAGCCGCTCCACTCGGTCTTAGTGCTAGTTAGCTCTGAGCTACTTCCTCATATTTATTAATGTTTAATGCTGCATTGCGGGAAAGTTTCAGTTAACTTCATCACACAGACACAACTTCTATCTGTCAGTAGTCACCAACCATTAGCTCAAGCTCTAATCTTGGTTTGAGTGAAAGATCAGAACTTCTCCTTAGAGTGAAAACTCAAGGTCTGTCACGGGGGATCAGGACTCGGCACAGTTGGCCGTGGCCTCCGTGCCGGACTCCCCCGCCCCTACTGATTCGCAGAGAGGAGACAGGTGTGCGGGAGCGCCGGTGAAGCAAGCCCAGCTGAGCCGAGTGAACAATCAAGAGGGAATAAGAAGCACCGCAGCCTGCTCCTCGACGCCAGATCGTAACATTGACTACAGTTAGTAATACGTCTCGCGTTCGTAGAGTTTGGATTTATGTATGTACTTACCTGTTTCCTTTGTTCACCGCAGATCCTTCCCGTCCTACCTCCAGTCCGGTTCTCGCCCCTCCTCGGTCATCCCTGAGCCTCGCCGGTCCTTCAGCTCGTCACGCTCCAGCTCAACCCGGGCCGGACCCTGCTACCCCTCGTTATCCCCGAAGAAACCGACAGTTATAAGTTGATCATTTAAATAAACTTGTTTTTGTGAACTGTACGTGTGTGCCTGCGTTTGGGTTATCCGACCGGAACATAACAGTACGATCTGGCCAGAATGAACCCAGCAGAGCCACACACCCTGCCACAGACGGTCGCGGCTCAGACCGCGCTTCTGGAACAGCATGACGCTACTCTACAGGCTCTCATGGACCACATGAAGGAGTTTTCCGTAACCTATCGGGGCTGAGCGACAGGATGGCGGCCCTCAACACACCACCGTCTACTGGCGCTCCCAACCTCTCCGCGCAGACTACGGAGGCACCGCCTCCGGGGTACAGAGAGGTATGTACCACCGCCGGCACCGTATAGTGGAGATCTGGGGTCATGCAGGGCGTTTTTAACACAGTGCTCCCTAGTTTTTGAACAACAGTCACAGACTTACAAGAGTGAACGTTCAAGAATCGCCTTTTAATAGGCTGTTTGAGGGGCAGGCATTAGACTGGGCCTCGGCTGTTTGGGAGAGACAGGAAGCTGTATGTTTCTCCTACGCTGCCTTCATCACGGAGATGAGAATGATCTTTGATCATCCGGTTCGAGGAGAGGAGGCTACTAAAAGACTGTTTTCAATTCGACAGGGTAATCGCAGTGTGGCGGAATTCGCGATCGAGTTTCGATCACTAGCCGCGGAGAGCGGGTGGAACGAGGAGGCTCTTCGTGGAGCATTTTTGAATGCCATTTCCGAGGAACTTAAGGGCGAGATGGCGGCACGGATCCACCAGAGAGCCTAAATGAACTCATTACGGGGGTCATCAGGATTGATAACCGCCTACGGGAGCGACAGAGGGAGAAGGCCGACCTACAGGCATCACAGAGGTCAGCTACAAGTCCACGGCCGGGAATCACCGCGCCTCAAGGGGGTTTTTCCCAGCCCAATCGAGAGAGAACCGCGGGGTGGCGGACGCAGACTGAGGGAGGCCTAACCAGCGGTTATCCGGATCCACCGAGTAGGCCACTGCAACCAGCCGCACCTGAACCCATGCAAGTGGGCCGAACTCATCTGACTGAGGAGGAGAGACTACGCCGAGTCAGTACTGGGAGCTGCCTCTACTGCGGGCGGTTAGGACATTTCCGGGCTTCGTGTCCTCTCCGTCCGGGAAAAGGGGGGGCTCGGCAGTAATGGGAGAGGTACTGCTGAGCCAAGTCCATTCATCTCCCAAGCCTGTGAGAATGGAGGGAACGATTATTTTAACAGATCGGACCCGATCTTTTGAGGTTATGATTGATTCAGGAGCGGATGAAAGCCTTTTAGACCGGGAGTGGCTAAGAGGTTGGGCATCCGGACTGTGCCGTTGGAGGTGCCGTTGGAAGTTAAGGCTTTGAACGGAGAGGTGCTGACCCAGATCAGAGAACAGACGATTCCGTAACCTTCCTCCTGTCGGGTAATCATAAAGAAACTATTAGTTTTACATTTTTGAGTGTGTGCACACTCCTATTGTATTGGGTCTACCTTGGCTAAGACAACATAACCCCCACATAGACTGGGCAACATACCAAGTGGTGTCATGGAGTAACTTTTGCCATTTATCTTGCCTGCAGTCTGCTTTGCCCCTGTTTCCTCTAGATCCAACCCGGTACCTGAACCTACGGATCTGTCTTCGGTTCCGTCCATCTACCACGACCTGTCGGCGGTGTTTTGTAAGCATCAGGCTTTGTCGCTTCCACCTCACCGACCCTATGACTGCGCCATCGACCTCCTTCCAGGTGCTCCTCTCCCCACAGCCGTCTCTACACCATCTCGAGACCAGAGAACGAGGCGATGGAAAAATACATCCAGGAGTCCTTGGCAGCCGGGATAATACAACCCTCGTCCTCTCCGGTAGGTGCGGGTTTTTCTTTGTGGACAAGAAGGACAAATCATTGAGACCATGCATAGATTACCGGGGCTAAACAAGATCACCATAAAGAACAAATACCCACTCCCGTTGATCAGCTCTGTTTTCCCTCCCCTCGGGGGATCCAGGATTTTCACTAAACTAGACCTCCGTAACGCATACCATTTGGTGCGTATTAGGGAGGGGATGAGTGGAAGACCGCTTTAACACTCCTTTGGGCCATTTCGAGTATCTGGTGATGCCGTTCGGACTCACGAATGCCCCTGCGGTTTTCCAGAACCTAGTTAACGATGTTTTACGGGACATGATTGGACGGTTTGTTTTTGTTTATTTGGATGATATCTTGATTTTTTCTAAAGACTTGGAGGAACACCAGAGGCACGTCCGGAGAGTACTACAGAGACTATTAGAGAATAAGCTGTTTGTGAAGGCCGAGAAATGTGAGTTCCACGCACCGTCCGTTACCTTCCTCGGCTACATTATCGCGCAGGGACAGATCCAAATGGACCCGGAGAAGGTTACGGCGGTAAGGAGTGGCCGGTTCCGTCCAGCCGCAAGGAGGTTCAGCGATTTTTGGGTTTTGCTAATTTCTACAGGAGATTTATCCGAACTTCAGTAGACTGGCAACGCCTTTGACGGCTCTTACGTCCACTGCGCGACCTTTTGTCTGGACTCCGGAGGCAGAAGGAGCATTCAAGGACCTGAAGCAGCGGTTTACGTCGGCCCCTGTACTCATACAGCCAGATCCTGAACTGCAGTTTGTGGTGGAGGTCGACGCTCGAGACGGAGTAGGAGCAGTTCTTTCCCAGCGCTCTTCCACTGACCAGAAGCTCCACCCCTGCGCCTACTACTCACGTAAGCTCTCGGCAGCAGAGCGGAACTACGATGTGGGGAACAGAGAGCTCCTGGCGGTCAAGTTGGCCTTAGAGGAGTGGCGTCATTGGCTGGAGGGGGCCATTCAACCGTTTGTGGTCTGGTCCGACCATAAGAACCTGACCTACATACAGACAGCAAAGAGACTGAACTCTCGGCAGGCAAGGTGGGCATTGTTTTTGACCGTTTTAATTTTGTGCTTACTTATCGCCCAGGTTCCAGGAACATCAAACCAGATGCACTATCCAGAGTTTTTCCACGGAGCAGTCGGCGCCTGAGGAGGAGCACATCCTGCCCCAGTCGCGCATTCTGGCAACCTCACCTGGGAAATAGAAGATCGAGTCCGGGTGGCTCAACGCCTGCACCCGATCCGGGACAGGGCCGGCTAACGCTATGTTTGTACCAGATCCTGTCAGGTCGGAGGTGTTACACTGGGCCCATGGGACCCGACTCACGTGCCATCCAGGGATGGGTCGCACCCTGGCTGTCCTACGCAGCAAATTTTGGTGGCCCACCATGGACAGAGACACTAAGGACTACATCGCAGCTTGTCCAGTTTGTTCCCAGAATAAGGCCCTCCATCGACCCCAGCAGGACTGTTACAGCCACTACCTATTCCCAGCCGGCCGTGGTCTCATGTGGCTTTGGACCGTTACGGGACTCCCGCCATCGAACGGACATACGGTGGTGCTGACGATCGTTGATCGCTTCTCCAAAACAGCTCACTTTGTGCCGTTGACCAAGCTTCCATCCGCCAGGAGACCGCAGATCTCCTGGTGAAGCATCTGTTCGGCTGCACGGGATTCCTCGGGACATTGTGTCAGACAGAGGTCCACAGTTCACCTCCCAGGTTTGGAAGGCATTTTGCACGGCGTTAGAGATCAAGGTTAGTCTCTCCTCTGGGTATCATCCACAGACAAACGGACAGACGGAAAGGGCGAACCAACAGATGGAGGTGGCCCTGAGGTGCACCTCATCTGCCAATCCGGCAAGTTGGAGTGCTCAGCTGCCATGGGTAGAATATGCCCACAACACGTTGGTGAACACCTCCTGGGTATGTCTCCTTCCAATGCTGTTATGGTTACCAACCCCTTTATTTTCTGACCAGGAACAAGAGCTGGCAGTTCCGTCCATTCAGGATCACTTGAGACGGTGCCATCAGGTCTGGAGAAGGGCCCGATCAGCTCTGGTGCGGGCCTCGGCTCAATCGCAAGTCCAAGCCAACCGACACCGCACCCCGCCCTAGATACTCTCCGGGTCAGAAGGTCTGGCTGTCATCCAGGGACTTGCCGTTACGGGTGGAAGCTACAAAATTGGCACCACGGTTCATCGGCCCGTTCGAAATAGAGAAGGTCATCAACCCGGCGGCAGTTCGACTCAAGCTCCTCGGTCCCTTAGGATTCACCCTACCTTCCACGTGTCCAGGATCAAGCCGGTCAGCTCCAGTCCATTGAGTCCCCTGTCCTCCCCGCCGCCGCCCAGGATGATTGGCGATCACCCAGCTTACACGGCACGGCGGATTATGGATGTACGGCGCCGGGTCGAGGCCTTCAGTTTTTAGTGGATTGGGAGGGTTATGGGCCGGAGGAACGCTGTTGGGTGCCACGGAGAAACATTCTGGATCCATCCTGATCCGAGAATTTTTCTACGCCATCCGGAGAACGGGATAGGCCGCCAGGTGGCGTCCATAGAGGGGGTACTGTCACGGGGATCAGGACTCGGCACAGTTGGCCGTGGCCTCCGTGCGGACTCCCCGCCCCTACGGATTCGCAGAGAGGAGACAGGTGTGCGGGAGCGCCGGTGAAGCAAGCCCAGCTGAGCCGAGTGAACAATCAAGAGGAATAAGAAGCACCGCAGCCTGCTCCTCGACGCCAGATCGTAACATTGACTACAGTTAGTAATACGTCTCGCGTTCGTAGAGTTTGGATTTATGTATGTACTTACCTGTTTCCTTTGTTCACCGCAGATCCTTCCCGTCCTACCTCCAGTCCGGTTCTCGCCCCTCCTCGGTCATCCCTGAGCCTCGCCGGTCCTTCAGCTCGTCACGCTCCAGCTCAACCCGGGCCGGACCCTGCTACCCCTCGTTATCCCCGAAGAAACCGACAGTTATAAGTTGATCATTTAAATAAACTTGTTTTTGTGAACTGTACGTGTGTGCCTGCGTTTGGGTTATCCGACCGGAACATAACAAGGTCTCATATTTAGGTTAACTGCATTTGAAATGTATTTAATCCTTTCATCCAACTCTCGATTGAGTTCTACATTTTCTGAGTATGTGGGAAATCTGTTGAGTCATGCCTCATCTCAGTTCAACACCATTTCAACAAGGTTTCTTTTCTCAGAGCTTTTACAATGGTGCTCTACTAAAATGTGAGAAATACTCATGATGTGAGAAATTAGATGTGACGAATGTGTTTGGAAAATCAATTGTCTCCTGCAACAATAGGAGAGCCATTAAATAGATTTTTGCAGCAGAAATATTATAATGGAGCGGCTGGTACCAGAGGCAACAGCTAACAATGCAACTCTGGCTCTGCAAGACTGTTTAGTGACTAATTATAACAGAGGCTTTGCACAGAAAACAGCTGACATGTACAGGATTCTCACCATCTGCAAATACATCTCTAATACTTCTTCAAGATGACCTGGATGACTGAGAACCTTCACAGATGTAAAAAAAATAAATAAATGTGATGTATAATAATAATAATAATAATAATTATTATTATTATTATTATTATACATCACATTTGTATTGCGCTTTTCAGGGGACGCAAAGACGCTTTACATACATACAATACAGTTTTAAGTGTTTAAATGTTTCCAGTGAGTCAGAGGTTCGGATCTGTGAGGGGAGGGAGTTCATGAGGGTAGGGCTATGACAAAGGGGGGCTAAGCCGCTTGCCCAAAGACACAATGACAGTATGAACTGGGCAGAGCGGGAATCAAACCATCAACCTTCTGGTTATAGTACGACCACTCTATCACCGAGTCACTTTTAAGAAACTTATCCTGCAAAAAAAAGAGCTGCAGGATCCAGTCCTGATTTAGGAGGTGGGGGAATTTATCCCCCCGTGTTCCCCCACAAATTAAGCACTGCTCATTTTTCAGTTGAAGTGAAGAAATACAACAATCAGACTGGAGTAGTCCATATAGAAACATGTTATTGATATAGAATTAACTAAGACAGATGAAACTTTTAATGCACAGTTTAAAACATGCTTTAATGCACTATAACACTCTTTAGGAAAGACATCTGTCATAGGAAAGCATGGAGCAATAAAACAACCTAATCTATGCATTTTATGTGATATCTGTTTCCCTCCAGTCGTTCTTAAAAACTTAAAAAAAAAAAAAAAAAAACGCACAATGAGCAGACTTGCTTTGTTGATGCTGTGGGAAAACAGGAAAAATCAGTATTCAAGCTGCTAAAAAGATGAGATTTAAAATAGTTTTGACTCAATTGCCTGTGGTTAGAGTTTAAATAAAAGGTTTCCATTGTTCTCAGTGGGGAGCGGGCTTCTGAGGACGACTGAATCCATCATATTAAAGGTAGTCAAAGAGTTTCTAATGCAGTATTATCACTTCAAAACAATCTCTGCTTATCTGTGAGCAGCCAAAGGTCACACAGCGTGAACACCACACATACGCAATAGTTTCTGAAGATTTTTAAACAGATTTTTGACCAGATTTACTTCACTCAAAACGAATATAAATGAGATTCATGTACAAGTGGTCGGAAAATGTCAAAAGGACATTCATCTGCCCTAAATCAGGACGGGTGTCCACATGACACCAGAGCAGAGTAACCTTCTGAAATGACAGCTTTACTGCAGATGGAACTGTGCAGCTATTAAAGTTTTAATAAACGCCATCTGGAAAAGTCACTGGCCAGTGTCCTTCAGCAGAGAGGTACGATCAATATCATCTTTTATTTTATTTTATTTTATTTTATTTTACTGGGCTTCAATAGAACCTGTTAGACCTGAAGTATTTGTTTACACTCAGACACATCAGAAATTATTCTTTAAAAAGTATATTTCAGATAATGTAATTAAAGAATGAAAGTGTTTTGGGAGTCAAGTGTAGATCAGGTGCTCACTGAGATGTGTCTGGACTACACTTCTGACCTATTTCTGATCATCTGTGCTTACCTGTTTGTGAGGATCCTGGCCTGGGTTCGGTCCCCGGTCAGAGCAGGGCCTTTCTGTGTGGAACTTAGATGTATTCCTTGTTTCCGTTTAGGTTTTCTCTGGATATTCAGCCTGTGTCTACACCAAAAACGAACTACTATAGTTCCTCCATGGACTCCCTTGCCATAATTTCAGTGAGATTTTTCTGGTCAAACAAATGTTTAAAATCAAAATAAGATATTCAGCTGTGACACATTCCATTCAATTACCATAAAAAAGCTCTCACACAGTCGAAATACGGTGACCAGATGTCCTGTCTTGCGGGACTGCACCGGGTTTTGGGTAAATGGTGTGCAGTATGAACTGTGAAGAGTGGGAATCAAACCACCAACCTTCCACCAACCGCATCTGAGCCACTGTGCCCCATTTTCAACATAAATCCCACATCTTACAAATTGAGACTTTGTCCCGCATTTTTTGAAAGGTCCAGCTTTGCAATCAGGTTTATTCAACTGGAGTGCACAGTTAGGGTGACATCTCCAGCTTCTGCTGACAGCAGCTCAGCCCACGCTGCTAAACCACAAACACAAAAACAGAATTTGTCTAATTTTGAGCAAAACAAGTAAAAATACGGCAAAAAAGGAGATACTGAAACTATAAGGACAGGGTAAAAGACCTTAAGGCCAGTCCAGGAAGACTATTGTTTCATGGGAATTGTTTGTTTCCATTGTCTATGGGACATTTATATATGTTGACACAACATCGTAAGGTGTCCCTCAGCTCTCAGCTCCACCATCACTGTCAGTCACAAAATGACCTTCTTAGTAGATCTCATAAAACTCAGAGCTTAGTTAATTAGTTAGCTAGTGCTGTGTTGTTGGATTAAAGAAAATGCAAATGCTGACATGGTGACCTACTGTCATCACAATAATCCACTGCTAAAGTTTTATATAAAGGTTTAGAAAACAGTTTTGGCCTGTTCCCTACTTTGTATGATTGTACTTGACGTGCGTTTGGGACAAGGGCCAAACAAAGAGCAGAAAAGAGCAGTGGTATGTGAGTCTTCTGTCAGAACGGAGGCATGAAGTGAACAATGCAGACAGACTCTAACAATAGCACCCGCTCCCTGTCCCTGAACCACAGGGAGTCCTTCCAACTGCTTGGCTCATAGATAAAGGTGTAGTGTGCACACATGAGACTGCACACAGCCTCAGAGCCAGAACCTCCTGCTGCTCCTGGCACACCCAAATACACCGCTCACAATTGTGTGTGACCATCTGCTGCTGCGACTGATATAGCTATCACTCACACCCAACAGCATTATTAATGGACAATAAGTTGTATTTATCTGAAACATACTCCAGCGCTTAGTGCCAATGCATGTTTTATTGTTTTATAAAGATTGTTTAACCCACCTGTTATGTTTGGACACCCTCCGTGTGTTTGCTATAATTATGTGTATTGTTTGCTCACACACAGCTTTTATAAAATTCATGTAGAGTTGCCAGTTCTTCTCATTGAATGTGCTTTTTTATTAATGTTTGAGTAGACACAAGGAACCAACAAGACTGCTGCTCTTAGAACCACAGATTATGTTTTATGTTTGGAATGGTTCTAGTTTCATATTTCTAAATCTGGCCTTAAATTATAAGGCTCTCTCCAAGACCTGGATGTGCGGCTCAGAAAACTGAATATTTTAACTGAAATTGAATTGTAG
>JALDNG010000032.1:2035000-2112500 GCA_024349245.1 Neodontobutis hainanensis
TTATTGAAGTGTTTGACATTTTGGAAAAGCATGTCTGTGTTGCCTATGATAAAACGTCAGCAGAGGGCGTTTTAGGCTTAGGTCACGGTACCTCCATCTGGCTGTATGTATGAGCCTTATGGGCGGCAGAGTTAGCGTGCATGCTTTCGGGAGAAAAGCTGCTCCATTGTGCATTCTCCTTTTATATTTATTCATATTTACTTATCTCGTGGCCACGACTTAGCGTATCTCGTGGCCACGACTTAGCGTATCTCGTGGCCACGACTTTGTTACATATATTTTTTTTTTTACATAGTGAGACCAGAGGGGCTCCGTATATTTGAGTTTTAAACCTGTATCGCTTCTTTTTGTGAAGAACTTTGAATTGCTATATGTATGAAGTGCTATATAAAATTTTTTGCCTTGCTTAAATGTTGCTCCAACCAGTTGCAAAATTGATGAACAAAAACTAATTTGAACCATTGTCTGCATGTCTGTCTGCTTTGATAACTTTTTCTTGCTTATTGTGAATTCTGCTTTATTATTCTAAGAAATGTGTGTGCTAATGAAAAGTTTTCAACCTCTATGATATTTTAAGGTCAGGCTGCAGCCAAGAGTTATCATTACTTTTAGATTTTTTTGTCAAACACTGACACAAAAATGTCATTGTTACTCTCAAGGTCTGAAGGGAAATTAGAAAAATGGTAATGTATATATTTGGGAAATCATAAATATGAATTTCTATAAGGGCCACTCAGACACTGTCAGTTACTTGATTGTAATAAAGACAATGGGATAAATCCAGGTGTATTTTGGTATTTTATTTCTTACAAAAAAGGGCAGACATTCATAGACTGCAGTAGTTTGTGAGAAACAATGGGATAAAGTTGAGATATGATTTATATAGATATTTATGTAAGAACAAGGCACAGAGAGTAGTCTCAGAACAGGTCTGCTTTTAAAGGTCAGGCTGAACAGGGAGGTTTGGCATGTTTGATCTAGAAACGAGCTACGCAAAAAGAGATATTTGAGGACACAGAGATCAGTGTGAGTGGCATATGAGGACTTTATAGTAGAGGAGTGAGAAACTAAAGGAGACTATTATAATACTGAGGCCTTGGAACCCATCACTATCAGGATATCTTCATAAAATGTAAAAGTTTTTGTCACCTATTGGTCACATTAAGTTTGCTCTTTTTCTCTGGACTATCCCCTTCAGGGGTCTACATGACCAATCTTCAGCGAGTCAACCAGTATATGGTTTAACCATTAGGTACTTGAATGTGTACTTTGTATTGGTGCACATGTACTTGATACTTTACTTTTAGAATTTGATAAAGTAAAAATGTAGTCACTTCTCTTTTATTTTGTATTTTTGTACATAAAGTGAAATGGAAACCAGATATAAATGTGAAGAAAATAATGCTGCACTGATTTCTACTGGGTCTTTTCTCAGACTTAGAGATGAACGCTCTGAATCAGATCAAGACCATCCAAAAACTCAGATGTTACTGGCCACTGCATACATTTAATTATTGTGATTGGACAAAAACGTCTTACTTTTAGTTTCAACATTTATTTGACATTTCAATGTGTCAAAGATAACAATAATTAACACAAAGGCCTAGTGGATGATGCCCTGGTGCAATCAGAACCTGGAAATATACATGCACACTGAGCAATATGAAGAAAATAGAAAATGCCTAGATGGATTTGCAGTGGTCTGTGCAGACAAATTCTCTTTGACAATGGTTCTGCTCAGATAAAGCAATCAGCCCAAACTGTCAGCATTAGTAATACTACAGTAGTAGTATCTCAAGAACATTCAGGCTCCAGATGCTGCTTGTGTCAATTATACCACTGTCGCAGCACCTGCTCCATTGTCATGTAAACATCCCAGACAGCTATCGGCTGCACAGAGGAAGTAGAACAATATGCCAAAATTCTATCTTTTGTAAAGCTATTGTTAGTATTGGATATGAATCCACTCTCAGGTTTTAGATTTTATTAGCATTGCTCCAGAAAACGCCAGGTTTAAAAAGGGCCAGCTCTTGCATTTTGGCATCATCATAAATTTTTTAAATTTTCGCGATTTTCTTTGGCCTTGAGTACATTTATAATAATATTTTATAATAATTATAAATCTTATAATAATAATAATGAATTAATAAAGAGTTGGATCTAACAGTGCAGGCTGAGGAGGGACAAAGTGTAAATGACTCTTTGTTCTGGTCCAGGTCCATCTCCAGTCAGTCAGATCTCAGTGAAGAGGCCCGAGCCCGGTACCTGTACCGTCAGTGGGTGGGGCTGGGTTTGACTGATGTGCAGCTCTCCAATCACACAGTCCTGCTCAGCCTGCCTGGTCCCACCCCTAACACCATCACAGAGGTCTCCAGTCTGCAGTGTTTCCTGCCGTGGGGGACCTCATGTGACCAGAGTGGCGCTGGAGAAGAGTCCCGGCTACACTCGTCCTACGCTGCCTACTCCTCTGTGGGCAGTCTGCAGGTACATCCCTGACATTTACTGAGGCTGTGTCTGTCATGGCTCCTCACCACAGCATCTGTTAATCTTTACTGTCACAAGTCCCAGACCCTGGCCTTAGAGGGTACCATAAAAGGTCAGAACCAAAGGTCAACAGAGGTCAAGAGGTGCACTAACACTTTGTAAAAAATAAATGAAAAATAGATGAAACAAAAACAAGTTCTGAAAAAAGGTGCCCTCATCTTATTATTTGCTTTGCAATAACATCTGTAATTATTTTTATTATGTAAATATTTATTTCTTAGTATGAACAACCCAAACACATTGGACCAAATCAGAGGCTTTGTTTGAGTTATATAACACACTTAGGAGGCTTGTTTTTTAAAAGAACACAATGTGTGTTCTCTAGTGTGTTGTGTGTTGTGTTCTGTGGCCCGGAGGCCCCGGGGAAGACCTAGGACACGCTGGAGGGACTATGTGTTTGAGCATTAAAATGTGTACATAGGAATTACACTAGTGTATACAAGACATAATTTCACATTTTTTTAAGTTCTTGTGTGAACAACTCTACCCAGCTCTTTAGGCCTCTATTAAAGATGTTAAGGTTAAAGCAAGCTGTTCAGAGAGGCCTTTTCCTGTTTATGACGCAGAACATTCCCAGGTTTAAAGTGAACCGGAATGTTGTGTTTGTAAAAAATAATTCTTACTTTTTCAGATAAACCAGAAATAAGGGATAACTAACACACCTTTCAGAGCTAACGTTCATGAGACCAGAACAGCCTGGTCCATCAGGTTTGGTTTAAGGGGAAACTCCTCCCTCTATAGCTAATAATGTTGGTTAATTAATGTTGGTCTACAGTTTTAGGTGGAAAGAGAGTCTTTTATTTCCCTTTAAAGGAGAAACAAGACTGTCCAAAAGATGTTCTAAACTTTGGAGCTTGTGGAAGATCTGAGAGAGTTGTTGCATTAAGAACACATGATCAAAGAATACCACCAGATTTTAAGACCATAAAATTATAACAAGCCTGTTGTGGCTTTGCTAGACACTAAAGTGACACACTCAGCCCAGAGCCAACAGCTATTGCTTTTATAAAGCAGTCAGGTGTTGTTTAAAGGAGGACATGACTCACTCATGGCCTGAGATAAGTCCATTTGTTAGAAAGTGCTGGGTGAAAACAAACCAAAACCAGCCAAAGAAATACAATGTAACAAGAAGAATAACTTTGGTCTGATGAACAACCTTAAAGTTTATTTCAGTCCTTAACTTTTTAGGGAACAGGAAAAGTAAAACGTGTAAAGCACTGTTCGACACTTATTTTTAATTGCCTACTGAATACATTTGGATTGGAATAATATTTGAATCATACACTGCACTACACCCTCCTTCAGAGCTGTAAAGGTTAATGGAAGTCATTATGCATGTAGTTCAACCACACTCAGAGATCCAGCAGCACTATTTTTGCTGGTGCTTATCCCAGAACACAGACACAGGCAGAAGGAGACTTGTGTTATTCCCTTGAGCACGTGCTGAGCCCGAGGGCACATGAAAAGTTAGAGATGTTTGCTGAATACCAACTTTTTTTCTCCTTCTTGTGCCTCTTTCCGTTGTCCCTCGATCCATTTAGCTGTCCGCCTGTCGCGCTCTGCCCAGAGGAGGGTCACAGTCATCCATCTGCAGATGATTTCTCAGCTCCACTCCTGCACGCTGCCTTGAATTAAGCGCCACTTTGCTGGATCTAAACACAGCTTTGGGACAATTAAATATGGCATGTGTGATGGATGGACGCCGGCCTGGGCCGAGTATACTGGTCTAATAAGTCCTGCTGCTGGCCGGGGCTGTTGTGCTTTAGTGGCAGAAACTGGGCTCTGACATCTGTACGCACTGCTGCAGAGGGCTATTTGTAACTAATGCACACAATGTTTAACCCTTGTGTTGTTATTACCATTTTAACTCTGTGCCACAACAGATTTAGCTTTTGAAATTCAAATTGTCCAGTAAAAACCCAATCAGTTCCTAAAATAAAGTGTTCTAATAGTTTAAAGAGTTGTTGTCATTGCCAGCAGCAGATGTCTTCAGGTCAGGGAACAGTCCTGGGTTTAGTCATGAGTTCTTAAATCTCACCTCTTTGAGATCACTTTACCTGGAAATGAAATCTGAGTACCCTGCCTTTAAAATAAAACCTATAAAACTACAGTGGCTTGGAAGTGCAAAAAAATGTACAAAGTACAAAACACATTAGTAACTCTTCTTACATTTACAAAAAAGTTTTTACACTGTATTGAATATTTTTTTCTTGGTCAAAACACTTAAAGCTAAGTCAAATTTACCTCAAATGTACCTAAATTTAATTTACAGAAGTTCATTTACAAATTTACAGATAGAAGATTTTAACAAGCACCAAAATAAATTTACAAAAGGCGGATACAACTGGAAAGGACACACCCACTTCCACTTGACCAATGTGAACATTACAAGAGACACAAGTGTTCTAGTTTAGATTTTTATTATTTGAAATAAGAGTAGGGCAGGCAAAAAAGTAGTTGCTGTTGAACAAGAGAAGCTCGTAGAAGAAATCAGTAGTAGTTGTTGATGAAAATAAAATTAAATAAAACTTTGAAACCTTTGAAAAACAAATGTTGCTGCAGTTTAATCTACACATTCAAAATACACTATTATCATTGTATAATAATACAGTGTACCAATTATTTTGCCTATTAAAATGTGAAATTTTTAGAAGGGGACATTTTGTAAAGACGGAAAATGGAAATAGCCAAGGTCTAACTCCCCAAAATTTGTTTTAAAGTCTCACTTTAATTTAAAATCTAAAGAGTGTCAGAGCAGAGAATGATATGATCAAAAGTATTATGTCTCTTTTAGAAAACAAAAATATAAACCTAGGAGGATATTCTCTGCATCAGGAATTTACAGAAGTTAGTTAGATTAAGTGAAATATTTGACACAGGACACATGGCTATGCCATCACAAAAAAAAAAAAACACAAAATGTTTTTTGTATTTTTTTAGGTATTCATGTGTAAGAACTCATGTTTTCCTAAGCTGTGGCTGGGCTGATACTTGTGCCACTAGAAACTGAACTTGAATATGTTGTGATTGAATTTGAAGTGCTCAAACTGATTCTGAAATATACATACTATAAATATACATACTATAAATACTCAAATTGAATGAATGCTTTTTAAAAAGTGAATTTAAAAAGCGTAATTTGAACCCAAATACATTGGATTTTAAGTTAATTGCAGTAATTTGGAAATTAATGAATATTTTGAAATTGAATTTATTTGCTTTCAAGCTGCTTTCCTCTGGTTCTTCAGTACCTTCAGTTTCAGTTCTAAAATTCACTTTTCTGAGCCTTAAATCCAGGTCTTGTGGTACTGGTCTCCAGAGAGATGTGGTACTGTGATGTGTAGCTACTGTTAACCTACATTAGGTGGAGTATACCAGGGCAGGTGAATGTGACCTCTTGTCTGGTGTGGTAGATCTGGTGCTCAGGGCTTGTTCCTGTGCAGCCATGATGAGTGCCTCTGTGCTGTCCTTCAGTCCGGCCCGTTCTAGCCATTGGTAGGATTTCTTGATATCAGCCACTTCAGTTATGTTCCGGTGGTACATCCCATGTAGGGGTTTGTCCTCCCATGATGGTCCCTCCTCCAGCTCCTCTTCCTCTGTTCCCCATTGCCTGAGACATTCACTAAGCACGTCATCTGTCGGGGCTTTATCTTTGATGTACTTGTGGATCTTGGATGTTTTATCCTGGATAGTGGCTCTCACACTCACTAGTCCACGGCCGCCTTCCTTACGGCTAGCGTACAGTCTCAGGGTGCTGGATTTGGGATGGAAGATCTGGATTTGGGATGGGATGGAGTCATATGCTTTCTTGTAATCAATCCAGGCAGTGCACAGGTTGGTGTGTCGGGTTCTGCAGTCTTGGGTGACTGTTCTGTCAACCAGGAGTTGGTGTTTGGCTCCTCTGGTTTCTTTGCCGATGCCCTTCTGTGCTTTGCTCATGTATTGATCCATGTGCCCACTTATCTTAGCCGCAATGATGCCTGACATGAGCTTCCATGTTGTGGAGAGACAGGTTATTGGCCGATAGTTGGATGGGACTGTACCCTTTGTGGGATCCTTCAGGATCAGGATTGTACGCCCTTCGGTAAGCCATTCAGGGTGTGTCCCATCCCTTAGGAGCAGGTTCATTTGTGCTGCAAGGCGCTCGTGGAGTGCAGTGAACTTCTTTAGCCAGTAGGTGTGGATCCTGTCAGGGCCCGGTGCTGTCCAGGTTTTCATACCTGAGACTCTTTCTTGGATGTCTGCCGCTGTGATGGTAACTGGATTCTGTTCAGGGAGGTTGCTGTGGTCCTCTCTCAGAGCCACCAGCCACTGTGCATCACTGTTCTGTGATGCCTCCCTCTCCAAAATATATTTTTCCAGTATTGTTCAGTTTCCAGCCTTGGTGGGTCGGCTCTACTGTTATTATTACCCTGCCACTGAGCGTACACTTTCGCAGGTTGAGTTGCGAACAGCCGGTTTATTCTTCTGGCTTCATTCTCTCTTGTGTATCTCTTTAGGCGGCTGGCCAAGGCTTGGAGCCTTTGTTTGGCAGTTTCAAGTGCTTCAGGTATTGGCATCTGGTTGTACCTATTGGGTACTTGTTTTCTCATTGCACCTCTCTCGGCCTCTGTCAGTTGGCTCACTTCCCTTCGCGCCTTCTTAATTTTAGCCTCCAGCCTTTGTTTCCATAGTATGTATTGTTTCTCATGGTTGCTCTTATAGCCAAGCATCTCGAGGATCACTGCTGCTGAGGTGTATATCAGCTCATTGGTTTCAGTGATGGTTGTGGTAGGGATCGCACTCAATGCTGCATTCACATCTTCTAGGAGACTTTCCGATGGTACTTCACTTAGCCGTTGTAGTTGGCGTCGGGGTTGCCTTTCATTAATTCTCGCCATGATCTTGTCTTTCAGGTCAGTCTCTGCCTCGTTCAGCGTTATTGCACTTGTTGGGGCTCAGAGAAGAGCTAGAAAAGACTTTGAAGGTGAAGGCGACAGTGGTGCCCGTGGTCATCAAAGCACTCGGGGCAGTGACCCCCAATATGGGAACATTTTGCCTTCCCCGTTAAAAACAATAACATAGACAAGTGGATAAGTCAAAATTTGTGTGCCGAACCGAAACTTATGTGTACCGTTACACCCTTTATATTAACACAATAAACTGACCTACTTCAAAAGGACATGAGGATAACTTAAATAGTGCAAAGAGTTTTTCTAAGGATACAAGTTCTCATATTTTTAAGCAAAGCCATCTTATGAAACTTTAACACTAACTTTGTTCTTTATGCAGACAATACACTGTCATTTAAAGATATAAAAAACCTCAAAGTGACTAAAACTCAGTTGAAAAATGTCCCCAACTCCAACCCACGCTGCCATGGGAGTCCTGTAAAAATACAAATAAGCAGCATCACCGTCCAGAGAACACCGAATCCTCAGGGCGTAGCACACTCCCACCTGAGGGTGTTATCCATCAGCTGCAGCCGGAGCAGGCTCCTGTGGAGCTGCAGCGTTCGGTCACAGCTCCAAGAACAGCAGGAGATAGGCAGAGACATATGGAGTGTACAGTTATCTATGTAGGAGAGCTGGAAACAATGCTTTTCTGTGTTTAAAATTACAGTTGAAGGTGTTAAATGCAATTCAAAAGCTTCTATGTTATGTTTTTTAGTGTGCTTAATCCTATTAATACATAAGAAATAGTCTTTTCATGATATAAAATGATTTATGATGACAAGATCCACAGAGAGAGCAGGAGCTTGGTCATATTTAGACTAGTGCTAATTCCAGTTTAATATAACAGTTTCTAAGTTTAACCTTTCTAAAATAAAACTGGGTTTAGTAAAGCTGAGCATAGTCAAATAAAGCCCAGAAAATGACTAACTACAGCTCTACAGTAAAACCAAACTTAGTGGTGGCTGCACTGCATTATTTACAACACAGCTTCAGCTAAGTTATTAAGTTACCCTGTTTGTTCCGCACTCTCAGCCGAGTCTTTAAAGTACATGTGACACAACATACTGAATCTGGATCAGATCTGTTGCACATCTGTTGACACCACTGAAGCCTTCACACCGCTACAGTTACACGCTACAGTTCTTCTCTTTTAAAAGTATGATACACAGTCTAAGATGTTCAGCACCACTATAAAATTATTATTTTAATATACTAGATTCCAAAAGGCAGCTTTTTTAAAGTACATAGGTTTAAAATGTGATTTAACTTGACTTTATGTTGCTGCGTCCAAACTTAGGACTCATGTGGACTAAGTTCTGTCTCAGAAAACTCATATGTCACCATATATGTCAACCAAATGTGTATGTCAGGGTTGCTTTTTAAAGGTACATTTCTCAAATATTTTGAAGGATAGTTATTATTGTGCATTCCAGGAGTTATTGAAAAGGTAAAATAGAAGTGAGAAATGAATCCGAGTCTGTATTTGTCTAAAACACAGTGTAAATGCTTTAAGGTTATGTGTTAGAGCCGACTGTCCCAGCGTTTTGACCTTTAGACACAGAATACCAACTAAAGGCCATCTGCTGATATCTGATGCTACACATTTGTGGATGTTGTTGTGTCTAACACCTTTAGACATGATAGTTTCATTACAGACACAGATGGCCCTGTAGATACAGTTTTTTCCCGCTGTGTTCACCAATTTGTCTTGTCTGGAGTTGGTTCTATTTACCACAGTCCAGCAGCCGAGTGAAACGCTGCCAGCTCCCAATTCCCTTATGGTTATTTCTGAGGAACATGTACTTTATTACTTTGTTTTTTTTTTTTTTGTTTTTTTTTTGTCAGGTTGTTCTATATTTCAAACCTAGCATAAATTATAAAATAACTCAACCACTTCCAGAACGTCTAAAATGCAGTTCCCTGGATGCGAGCTGAACAGCACAAGTGAGGCCAGAGTAAACGGCTCATTATGTGACTCACAATCAGAAGCTCACTGAGGCTTTCTAAGGACACACTGTGGGGAAAGGCTTCTGAAAGCTTTAGAAAGACTTACGTCCCAGATCCACTCAGCACTTCTCTTTTGTGGAGACTGCTACAGAAAATAATGGGCTCAGATACTACATTAGTTATGGGCTCACTTCATTTTCACACACTGTAGTCCCATTTTGATTGAGAACTGAAGTTAAAGCAGTTTCAAATGTCCTGTCCTGTATATGTTCACACACCCCCTCACCTGAGGGGGCGCTGCATCATTAGGTGGAAAAAGGAAACGTACTTATCTTTCAGTCTAAAGTCTGCCCCTCGCAACTGCAAATATCTCTATAGCAGGTTGGAATAAGAGCTTTCTCTGCCTCTTCCTCACCTAGAATCCACCACCTCCAGAGCACCCACTGTCCTACAGCTATTATTATTAAACTATTAAAAACAATTACTGAGAGATCTGCCAAATCCACTCGTCTCCTTTCTCCACTGATTAGTTTGTAATCTTTGTCGTTTTTGGTTGAGTTCCCAGCTGATGTTAGACCAGAATTTGATTGCACATTCACAACTTCCAAACACTAAAATGAAGCAAACAGGGCTGGTTGGATTGAAGACACATTCAAATGAATCAAAAATCTTATCTAAACTAGTATAGTAAATACACAAAAAAGTTTTGAATGCAGACATTAACAATAAGCACAAGGGCTTTTTTATGCATTTCTATAAAAGAAATGTGACAAAGATCAAACAGATTTTTTTATTTAGGGCTGTATGCTTTAGCTTTTAAATATGGGCGGCATAAATTAATTGTAATTCTGTGCATTCATCTGATATAGACAGAACAGATATGCCACAGTTTGGTCAGTGGTCAAAGGGCTGTACAGTGAAATAAAATATGTCTGGAGTAAGCCATTGTCCTCACACAGCTGTGAAAAAGATTAGGCCAAGGACAGGAGAGACCAGTCCACTTTACAGTGATGCACCTTTGCTCACCAAGGTTGAAACAAGAGTTATGTAGCGCTGTGCTGAGGTGGCTCCAGGCTAGAGCAGATTTACAGCGTGACGGAGAGGAACAGAACTTTACTCTTAAAGGAAAGACTGAACGCGTGACGTGGTGCCCTTTAATAGGAAAGTCTATGAGCTGTATGCCGTCAGAGGCACAGAGACAAATGAGGTCAGTGACCTGACACTGGCTGATTAGAGCTGATTGAGGTCAGATAGTATTCATTAGCACAGATGCACACCAGCAGGTGATCTGTTCATAGCCCAGTACAAGTCAGTACTGTCAGTGGGGCTTATAAGCTATGGCTAAAAAATACAATCTCAACTTTTCAGTTTTCAATTTATTGATTTAAAAAGAAAAGGCGGTTCAAATGTATTATTAATGTCAGCATGAGAGCGATGCTATAGCATATAGTAAAGCAGGAGCACCTGTCACATGACCATCTTGTGGTGCACAAAGGTAGTTTGCCACGATTGCACGTTTAAGAGAACTGGTGCTACTATGAGCTCACTCATGAGCCAATCTTTTGCCTATTCACTCACTCTGCCCTCTCTGTCTGCTTTGGTGTCATTTCTACACCACTAAGGTGCTGTTGATTTGATACAAACAGACACAAGTCACATTACAAAGGTAAAAGAATTAGGGTCTGCATCTTTTATTGAAGCACTTCTGGATGCTAGCAGCAGTAGTTTTTACTGTACACAAAGAAACTGTTATCATATTATATCATATTATATTATGCTATTTTTGACATTGCTCAAAAGAAAAACTAGAATTAATAACATTATTTTGATTTTTATCGTCTGTTCACTTTAGGGTTGCAGAATCCACCAAGCTCTTCTCTGATTGGTCAGATGTGTCTCTGTTGTGAGTGAAGGCTCCGGTCTTGTGTCAAATGAACAGCTATACATATTCATATGATGCATATCAATTTAAGAACAAAAATATTAATGTTTGTCACGTACATAACTGGATATCAGATCAGCAGGAGTATGTGGACTAAAGCGATTTTATTAATTTATCAAATTTATTATTTATTTAATTAATAAAAAATGTAACATTGTAGGATACAGTGATGTCATATTGTAACTTAGAGGTTTAAACAGGTGAATGACGATGTGGGTTTATGTTGAAATAAAAGGATTATTTGACTGTGATATTTTTTAATGCAGCATTTAAATTGTCTTTAACTGTTTGGTGTGTATGGCAGTTCACTACATTTACATGCAGGTAAAACCGAATTATTGCTTGAGTCCAATTATAATCTGAGTTTTAAACTGCTTTAAACATCTTACTCCTATTGGGGGTGCAGCCATTCGGATTTCTCGAAATTGGAGTAAGACAGCTGGATAATGCAGTTTTTTGTCGGATTACTGCTTACTCCAATTAAAGTCAACACAGCAATGAGCATGCCCAAGCAAGTCACAAGCGTAAACAGAAAAGCATGAAACAGTGTTTAAAGACACACTCACTCATTTTTAGACCAACAAAGACATATAGGCTAAGGCTGCCATTGGGTTCCTGTTTGTCGGTTATTGTGCTCTCTCATGTCGGAATAAGTTTAGAACAAGAACAAGCTGGTTTGACTTTGTTTTTGAGGTGTTCAAGTGCTGTCGGATGCAAGAGTTACAAGGTGATAAATGTGTTTTTCTTAGTTTATTATTATTAATTATAATCATAAAGGATATTTATTAATAGCTCAATGATTACAGAACAAATCAGCCGAGTATATTAGCATTCAACGCTATGAACGAGTCAGGTTCTGGTTTCTTTTATCTTTTTAACAACGGCATTATGCTGTAAAATACAAAGACCACATGAATCCAGCATTAGCTCGAGCGGACACAGTACTGCGGTTCTCTCTTGTTCATGTAAACACAGAGAAGGTGTGAACTCCAGCTGTGAAGGCTTAATGGAGCTGTGAGTTTAATCAGAGTACTGTCTGCATGTAAAAATAGTGAGTGCAGAGCTTAATATAACTTGCTGTTTTTCCTCATGTTTTCCTCAGATTGTTTTGCACCTGTTTCACATGAACAAGAGAAACGCAGGGTTAACTTTAGATTTGCTCATCCAGACCGGGATTGTTAGGTTTTAGCTAACTGGTAAAAGAGACATATCTGGGGTAGGGTCAACTAGCTTCGTAGGACAGGGCCCTGACCTCTCCTCACAATTAGCTTCTAAATTGGAAGCCACTTCACCTTCCTGAAATCCCCATCAGCCCTCAGGGAAGGGACAGGGTTAGGCACAGCCCAATTGAACACAATACAAAAACAGATGTTAAACTGTTTAACCAAAACTCAAAAACACAAGTTCAAAGCAACTAAAAAATTACAATACCTAAAAAAGCAGTACATAAATCAAATACACTTGTTCACCCGCCTCTACTATTCCCCAACACTGCTGCTCAGTCAGCCCCGAGATCCCAACACTACTTAATTGGGAGCTGCTGGCCCACGGCACCTTCAGCAAACAGAACACAATTCTACATGAACACAACAAAAGAACATGATTTAAAACAAACAAAGAGAGGAAGTCTAGACAGTTTCTGAAAATTCCTTGCCCCATGGTTTCTGTCCTTTTTCAGCTGTTTTAGTCAAATCTTTAGTGAAATTTGACCCATGAAGCCCTTAGGTTCTCGGTGACATGGCTTGCAGACATGATGTTTCTAGATGGCACTCCATAGTCAAACCTTTAGTTTATTGTGCTGGTTCATATTACAACAGTAAACATTTAGCATGACTTCTTGCCTTCTGTGTAAACTTGACTTCTATGATGGATCAAACATATCCCAGTTTAATGAGCAGAATAATAACTTTATTCATTTTTGAAGGCCTTGTTTTATTATTTGTCTTGACTTATTTAATGACAAGCATGTCTGACAATTACTGCAAATACGCTGTTGGTGCTTTTGACCATTCTGCTAAATGCCCCCTTAATTAGAATCTTTATAACAAATAGTAAATGTTGTTATTCACCCAGTTCTCATTTCTCAAGCATCTATAGCAGCCAAGAGATTTTATTCTCATGAATAATGTGAAAGTGAATAGCTGTAAATGAACAAGTCCCTTAAGCTGCATAAACTCCAATCATCCAGTTTATAATAAATATATCAATTTATATAAGATGTAATTAAAGTAATTAGTTTTATTTAGAAAATGCTGTCTAAACATAAATCAAGGCATGTATTAATATTATCCAGGGCTGTAATGAGGTTCCATGAAAATCTGCTTCTCTTTCTTAATATGTAAATGGAGACACATAGTCCAGGGTGTAATGGAGCCGGTGGTACGTGTGTGTATATGGAGTACATGTCCGGTGTGCAGGGGCGGTGCTGATGAATGCTCCGTCTGTAAAGAAAGAACTGAGTGTAAGCATACGCTGATTTCAAAAAGACATACCTTTAGGTTTGATATTTTGAAATTTAATGGCTGTGGAGCTTAAAAGTGACCAAAAAGCTGAAATTGAAGAGCTTTCCTTACATTCCAAATTATTTAGAGAATATTTTATTCATAAGTTATTTCTGATCTATTTTACATACTAAAAACATACATATATATATTTAGCAATTCAGTACATTTGATATATTTTCTATTCTCATTATACCAGAGCATGTGCACAATAATAACACAACTGTGCGTGGCGATAACACGTCCTTATTGAATTTAATAATGTCTGCATCAGTCCGTGCGCTGACGTAGATCATCTGTTGAACCCGCCTGCACCAGGCCACGCCTCCAGACGCAGATGAGCAGTAGGTAGCTGCGTTGGGCACAAGATATAAAAATATACCACCATCTTGAGCACCGTTAAGCCTGCGCCGCTAATAATGAGAAGCTAATGATTGTCACAAAAGAAAACGAAGCTTGAGAAAACACTGGTCCTTTGGGGCTTTTGTAGTTGACAATAACGCTGTAATAAAGGCCTAATTAGAATTAAATAAATGATCACAAAATATTCAGTCAGGCTAAATTAGAGACCTCAAAAATAAAAGTGTTTGCTCGCTGGGGAAAATGTATTGAGATATCGTAAATCGAGAATAAATTAATAATATATCAAGATTTATATTTACAATAGTGCCCTGTGGACACAATAATACACACAGAAAGACACATTGAGAAAAAGTACATAAAATCCACAAAATAAAAATAAATAAAGAACAATATAATAAATTTAAACAATAAGAAAACATTAAAATAATCAGATCTGTTAAACAAGTTTAAAAGTAATTTAAAAAGTTCTAGACTTTGAAGATCTTTCCATCTGTAATGTCCATAATATGATGTATTTCTTCCCAGTTCTGTCTTCATATATGGAACGTCCTGTGTAACGTGTTCTCGTGTTGTAAAATCAATGTTATTTTATTTAATGGGCCTTATAAAACTAGACAGTATTTATGCCTTTGTGAAAGAGATAGTTGAAGTTCTCATAATAAATACACTTATGTGTCCGACAGCTGTCTCCTGTGATGAACCTAAGTCAGGAGTCTGCAACCTTCGACATCAAAAGAGCACACACACACACACACATACACACATTCACAAATACACACACACACACACACACACAAACACACACATACATACACACACACGCACACATATACACACACGCACACACACACACACACACGCACACATATACACACACGCACACACACACGCACGCACGCACGCACACACACACACACACACACACACACGCATACACACACACACACACATATACACACACACACACACACACACAAATACACAAACACACACATACACACACATATTCACAAACACACATATACACACACAAATACACACACACACACACACACACATATACACACATATACACACACACACAAATACACACACTTATACACACACACAAATACACACACACACATATAAACACACACACACACACACACACAAATACACAAACACACACATACACACACACATATACACACACAAATACACACACATACACACACACACACACATATAAACACACACACACACACACATACACTCACACACACACACACACATATACACACACATATACACACATATACACTCACACACACACACACATTCACACACATATACACACACACACACAAACATATACACACACACATACACTCACACACACACACACACACACATATTCACACAAACACACATATACACACACATATACACACACACACACACACATACACTCACACACACACACACACACACATATTCACACAAACACACATATACACACACATATACACACACACACACACACATACACTCACACACACACGCGTATACGAAAGCGTACCTTTCATTATTTGGGTATTTATTTTTTATTTTGCCCTCAAATGCCAGTACCTCCTTCATTAGCTGTGTTTCTTTTTCCCTGTGGACTTTTGCTTAATGTGTTAAGGTATGCAGTCATGTCTACCATAAAGTGCAGTTTTACCAGCCACTCCAGTCAGGATAGGTCATTCTGTTAGAGGAAGGTTTTCATATGTTCCAGACACTCAGCAAATCATTTCAGCACCTCTCCACTGGACAGCCATCGCACTTTGTTCTGAAGCAGGACATCCGAATATCTCCCTTTTCTAACAATGAACAGAACAGCCAGTGGTTTAGCACTTTAAATATTATTTTGTTCACCAAATGAATAACAAGATTCATGACCTCTGTGCATTCTGAAGGAAATGTCTGAGCACACAAAGATTCTTGGTGCACAATGCAGTGAAACGTCAGCAGCTTTCTGTCCAGCGACAAAAGTCACAAACCCCATCTGTCCTCCTGTCCCCATCATTAGCCACTAATCCACCATGTGGCTAGTGTTTATTTGGTGGCTTTAAAGTATTCCACCACAACCTGAACAGATGACATGCACACAGGGAAGGCAGCATCGTCAACAGTAAAAGCAAATGAATCTGTCCATTAGGCAATAAACACTCTATTTTCTTCCAAAAAAATATATATATATTTTTTGTTTGGATCCATAGTTAGCTTAAATAATAGCCTACACCTGGAATGTGCAACCTACATGTCATGAAATGGCATGAAGGATGTGACATATAGGTTACATTTTCATTGAAAAAAATTAAAAAACTATTTTATTTGTTATGAACCCCTGTTATGGGAATTTTAGTTTTAATGTTTATTGTTACTGGAGGCTTATAGTTCTCTTATTTTTGCATTAACGCATTAATGAATTAACGGCGACAATTATTTTATCACGCGTTAACGTCGGCCAATTATTATAGTGAAAGATGTCGGTCTGAAGAACATTCTTAGGTCCGCAACGAATGCCTGCACGTATGAGCCGCCCTCATGACGCACCATCTCAAGAATACATGAGTTGTATAAAAAGGAGAGGACTACAAAAGCAACAGCGTTACAACGTGCACCAACTGTTGCCCTCACTGGAGAATACTGGACATCGCTAGGCAACCATAATTAGCTTGCGGCATTACAGTGCATTATATTGATGAACAGCGGGAACTGCACTCACATGATCTGACTGTAATGAAAACACACAACAGACTGTAGGAGACAGAACATGGGTGCACTGCGTGTGTGTGTGTGTGTGTGTGTTTGTGTGTGGGTGTTGGTCTGGTGATGAGGGGGCGGAGCTCACCGGAGCGCAGGCACGTGCACGTAGGTCTGTAAAGGTGTGCACTTTCGGGAGGCCAATTTTTGTTGCCCGCAAAGCCAAAAGCAACGCAGCACAAAGCATACTGAACGGCTGAGATTTTATATTTATCTGTTTATGCATTCTGGTTCATGTCCATCATCTATCTGCTGAGCTGTATTATTTAATCTGCAATAAACCAAACGCACATCAGATCTGAGAATATTTGTCAATTATAGTCTCTAAGCGCGTCACAACTTTTAGCAGCACCAGGACCCAACTCTGACATTTAAATTGTTTACATTGTTATGTTATGATCGAGGCTCTGGACATAACTTGTTTTTCTATTACAAACTAAACAAAATATTGTTTAATATTTAATTTGATCACAATAATGCTTAAGTCAAAACAGGGGTGCCTCAGGGCTCAGTGCTTGGACCGCTACTCTTTTCCATTTACATGACATCCCTTGGCTCTGTCATTCAGAAGCATGGCTTTTCCTATCACTGCTGCAGATGACACTCAACTCCACTTGTCATTTCAACCCGATGATCCGACGGTCTCTGCTCGTGTCAGGAACACAACTTTTCAGGACCGGCAGGACTCACGGTGCAGACCCACACGAGGACTATGGTTCAAAGTTTTTATTCAAACAAACACAAGGAAACAACCAACTTGAGGATTACAACTTGAGAAGGACAATCCAGCACAGGACAGGGGAAAGCACACAGACTATAAAGGGAACACAATGAGACACAGGTGGAGCACATTAAGGGCGGAGCAGGCAATCACAAAGGAGGGAAAGACACAAGGGCAGGAAGTAAACTGACATACAGGCAGGGGTGAGACACTTCACAATAAGACACAGGAAGTCAACTACAAAACATACAACAGATACGAGGTTGAGACATGACAGTACCCCCCCCTTAAAGGCCGACACCGGGCGGCCAAAACCCTCCGTGGACAGAGACAGACCAGTGTCCAGGATGGCACGGGAACAGGAATCGATTGAACAGACACGGGCGGGGCAGGGTCCGGCGGTGCAGGGTCCGGGTCAGGCGGAGCAGGGTCCGGCGGGGCAGGGTCCGGGTCAGGCGGAGCAGGGTCCGGCGGGGCAGGGTCCGGCGGGGCAGGGTCCGGCGGGGCAGGGTCCGGCGGGGCAGGGTCCGGCGGGGCAGGGCAGGGTCCGGCGGGGCAGGATCAGGGTCAGACGGATCAAGGTCTGGAGCTGGAGCTGGCTCGGAAGGAGCTGGAGCTGGAGCTGGGGCTGGCTCGGAAGGAGCTGGAGCTGGAGCTGGGGCTGGCTCGGAAGGAGCTGGAGCTGGAGCTGGGGCTGGCTCGGAAGGAGCTGGAGCTGGGGCTGGCTCGGAAGGAGCTGGAGCTGGGGCTGGCTCGGAAGGAGCTGGAGCTGGGGCTGGCTCGGAAGGAGCTGGAGCTGGCTCGGAAGGAGCTGGAGCTGGAGCTGGGGCTGGCTCGGAAGGAGCTGGAGCTGGAGCTGGGGCTGGCTCGGAAGGAGCTGGAGCTGGAGCTGGAGCTGGCTCGGAAGGAGCTGGAGCTGGAGCTGGCTCGGAAGGAGCTGGAGCTGGAGCTGGGGCTGGCTCGGAAGGAGCTGGAGCTGGAGCTGGAGCTGGGGCTGGCTCGGAAGGAGCTGGAGCTGGAGCTGGGGCTGGCTCGGAAGGAGCTGGAGCTGGAGCTGGGGCTGGCTCGGAAGGAGCTGGAGCTGGAGCTGGGGCTGGCTCGGAAGGAGCTGGAGCTGGATCTGGCTCGGAAGGAGCTGGATCTGGGACTGGCTCGGAAGGAGAAGGAGCTGGATCTGGGACTGGCTCGGAAGGAGAAGGAGCTGGATCTGGGGTTGGAGCTGGAGCTGGATCTGGGACTGGCTCGGAAGGAGCTGGATCTGGGACTGGCTCGGAAGGAGCTGGATCTGGGACTGGCTCGGAAGGAGCTGGATCTGGGACTGGCTCGGAAGGAGCTGGATCTGGGACTGGCTCGGAAGGAGCTGGATCTGGGACTGGAACTGGCTCTGGAGCTGAAGCTGAAGGGGCAGAAGCAGACGGAGCTGAAGCAAACGGGGCAGAATCAGGCGGAGCTGAAGCAGACGGGGCAGAATCAGGCGGAGCTGAAGCAGACGGGGCAGAATCAGGCGGAGCTGAAGCAGACGGGGCAGAATCAGGCGGAGCTGAAGCAGACGGGGCAGAATCAGGCAGAGCTGAAGCAAACGGGCAGAATCAGGCAGAGCTGAAGCAAATGGGGCAGAATCATGCACCTGGAAAGGGTCAACTACCTCCGGAGACACTGGTGAGGCCTTCCTCCCTTCCATCAGCTGCATCAACAAGTTCATCTGGGCTGATAGGCGAGAATAGGCCTGTTCCCGGTTCCTAGCTGCCTCCTTCACCTCCTGGCGGAACGAGATGACCCGCTCCCCCATTTGGTCAAGGCGTTGACCGTGGGCCTGAAGGACAACAAAAACCGGGTCCGCGGAGTCCATATTTCGGGCTGGATTGTACTGTCAGGAACACAACTTTTCAGGACCGGCAGGCCTCACGGTGCAGACCCACACGAGGACTATGGTTCAAAGTTTTTATTCAAACAAACACAAGGAAACAACCAACTTGAGGATTACAACTTGAGAAGGACAATCCAGCACAGGACAGGGGAAAACACACAGACTATAAAGGGAACACAATGAGACACAGGTGGAGCACATTAAGGGCGGAGCAGGCAATCACAAAGGAGGGAAAGACACAAGGGCAGGAAGTAAACTGACATACAGGCAGGGGTGAGACACTTCACAATAAGACACAGGAAGTCAACTACAAAACATACAACAGATACGAGGTTGGGACATGACAGCTCGCGTCTCGGCGTGCCTGAGTGACATCTCACTTTGGATGAAGGACCATCACCTGCAGCTGAACCTTGCAAAAACAGAACTGCTTGATTCCGGCCAACCCAAAGACCCACCACACCTCTCCATTCAACTAGGCTCATCAACCATTACACCGTCCAGCACTGCCAGAAATCTGGGAGTGGTAATTGATGATCAACTAAACTTCACAAGTCATGTTGCCATCACCACCAGGTCCTGTAGATTCATCCTCTACAACATCAGAAAAATTAGACCTTTCCTATCGGAGCACTCTACACAAATCCTAGTTCAGGCTCTTGTCTTGTCCAAACTGGATTATTGCAATGCTCTTCTGGCTGGACTCTCTGCCTGCACAACCAAACCTCTGCAGCTGATCCAGAATGCAGCAGCAAGAGTGGTCTTTAAAGAACCGAAGAGAGCGCACGTAACTCCTCTCTTCACTAGGTTACATTGGCTCCCGGTTGAGGCACGCATCAAGTTCAAAGCTATGCTCTTGGCCTACAAGACCACCACTGGCTCCGCCCCCTCATATCTTCACTCACTGATACAGACCTATGTTCCTACCAGATCCCTGCGCTCTGCAAATGATTAACGTCTGGTTGTACCATCCCAAAAAGGAAAAAAATCACTCTCATGCACTTTCTCTGGATCTGTTCCACATTGGTGGAATGATCTACTGCTGCTACAAGATCAGCAGATTCTGTAGCCATCTTTAAAAAACGCTTGAAAAAAAAACATCTCTTTCGTCAACACCTGACTGACAAACACTGAATTCTACTTCCTTTCTAAAAAAAAAAAAAAAAAAAAAAAAAATTCTTATCCTTAGCTTTGATTACTGTGCCAGGTTTTAACTGACTAGTTTTTTTGTGCACTTATGCTTTTTGTTACCTTGTGTTGTTGAAATTGCTTCCATTGTTTTCCTCACTTGTAAGTCACTTTGGATAAAAGGGTCTGCTAAATGACTAAATGTAAATGTAAATGTAAGATTGTGTGAGATTTACAAGAAATCTTTCAACTGCTACTAACTTTTAACTGCTGTAAAATCCACCTTATTTGTGTTTGCAAGCCAAATGTTATTGCACTTTTGTTCATATAGCAGTACGTTCAAAATAAAAGTATGCAATACACACATTTTTAATTCATTACTAAATATTTTGTATAATGTAAAACTTTGTGCAATAAATCGCAATTAAATTCTTTAATCACTGCCCAGCACTAGTTATTACACTACAAGTTTTTCCAAATCAAAGTTCCAGGGAGCTGCAGCAGACGGTTCAAAAAGCAGACGGTCCAGAAGCTGCAGGTCACCGAAGCTTGACCTAAGTGAACTGTGTTGAAGTGCATGTAGGACTTGAGGACTTGTGGGAGGCCTGCATTTAGAGTATTATTGTTGCTTGTCCAAGTTTTGACCTATTTTCCGATGTAAGACACTGTTTAGTGCTTTTTGTGTCAATGTTTAAGTTCTGAGATATTAGTGTTGATGCAGAACTTAAAGGTATGTCATGCTCTTTGTCTAGTTATATTTGAAAAATGAGACACCCAACTGTCTTTTCCACAAGTTTAAACCAACGTGAGTCCTGGGATATGTGGACTGTGGTGATTCTTTTGCCTTTAAAGCTTCATGCTCAACACCATGAAGCCAGTCATTGTTTTGTGGACTGTGCCATTCCAGCAGGCAGCGGAGGGGGAGTTAGATGTCCATTTGGAAAAAAAAATTTTTTTCATATGCTGCACAGGAGATGTCTGTCTTTTGTTTTATGTGATGGACTAGTGTTTATGTGAATGTCATTGTCTTTTAGTAAGCGCCTGTTTCTCTGGCACTGCCAGATATAGAGGTGGAAAGCATTGGAATGAAGACGTCAGGTTGATGCTAAGCTTTTTTAAAATCTTTGTATGACGTGCCCTGCTCCATAAAGTGAAAATACTGTGACAATTTAAACTCCTGCCATTTCACCTGGTCAGTAGGAAAAAAACCTGCTCTCTATGTGCCACTGAAGTAGAATTTTGATTAACGTCCTCATATATGCTTCTAGTTGGGACATATGTGACTGTTCATTTTATGTGTTTATTCAAATATTGTATAGTAGTAAACCAAAGTTAATAAAGTTTGATGAAGAACTGAACAAGTGAGACCTCTGGACTTGATTTCATGTGTGACGTAACGGTAGTTCTTTAGTCCAGTAGGAGACCAAGAAAATGTGTTTCAATAATGTATAGCATAATGTCTTGTACAACCTTAAAAGTTAGTTGACAGTGGAAAATTGAACTTTATCCAAACGCTGCTTCTGAAAACTTGTCACATGTATTTCAGGGCGAGGTGGTGGATGTCCAGTATGGTAGTGTGGACGAGCTGAGGAGAGTCAGACAGAGCAGGAACATCACCAACCAGATTGCAATGCTCAAGCTGGGCCGGGCCCCACTGCTCTACAAGGTAAGTAACAAACACAACAACACAAAATGTAGAAACAGTCCAGTGATTGCATTCCGGCGCAAGTCCTGCCAAACTGGCGCTGTGGCTCCTATGCCTTGTTTTTGACAAAACCATTATTAATCCAAATTTGAAGTTTCTGACATGATATTTGATGAGAAATAAGTTATGTCAGTTTCAAAACATTGTATTCAGACATTGACGTTTCCATTTGTGATGCAAAAAAACTGTGTAAATTGCTGTTTTTGGTTAGTTTGTATCTGTTGATGTGTTTGTCTGTGGTTGTAACAGTGTAATGTGTTTCAGAAAGAGTACATATTTCTACAAATTTTTTTCATTATATTAGTTGTATTCATTTTACAGAGCCTTTAATGAGCCTTAATCAGGAGTTGAGTAGATGGAACAGTGGCAAAAAGTGGACATAACAATCTATTTCAGTTACCCATTGGCTCCTATTCAATAGAATAGTCCTTCACCAATTGATGCTCAATTGTCATCCCAGATTAAATCAGTAGAGTCAAATGAAATCTTACATTAATGCTCACAATATCACAAGAAAATTCACAAGCGAAAAATGCATAAATACAATATTCACATGTTTATTATTATATCATTATGCCACCATAATATTTCTATGCCCAACAGCAGGGATCTTCAACTAAAATTGATTGAGGTTCGATTAGTTAACTTTCCTCACCGTGAGAGATCTGAAAAATCTTTATTTAAGAAAATGTATAAAGTAAAGTCTCATTTATTCCACACCTACAGTCCCTTGAACACTGGAGATGTAAATGTAGGTAGTCCACTGTCTTCTGTATTTTTTCCTTTGTTTACATGAGGAGTCAAAAGCAAACTGTCAAAGCAAACCAGAAACAAAATTGTAGACTTGCACCAGGCTGGGAAGACTGAATCTGCAATAGGTAAGCAGCTTGGTGTGAAGAAATCAACTGTGGGAGCAATTATTAGAAAATGGAACACATACTGTACAAGACACTGATAATCTCCCTCGATTTGGGGCTCCATGCAAGATCTCACCCTGTGGGGTCAAAATGATCACAAGAAGAATAAGCAAAATTTCCAGAAGCACACAGGAGACCTAGTGAATGACCTGCAGAGAGCTGGGACCAAAGTAACAATGGCTACCATCAGTAACACACTACGCCTCCAGGGACTCAAATCCTGCCGTGACATCCAGACATGTCCCCCTGCTTAAGCCAGTACATGTCCAGAATGATTCAGAAGAGGATTGGGAGAATGTCATATGGTCAGATGAAACCAAAATAGAACTTTTTGGTAAAAACTCAACTTGTTGTGTTTAGAGGAGAAAGAATGCTGAGTTGCATCCAAAGAAAGCCATACCTACTGTGATGCATGGGGCTGGAAACATCATGCTTTGGGGCTGTTTTTCTGCAAAGGAAACAAGATGACTAATCCATGTAAAGGAAAGAATGAATAGGGCCATGTATCGTGAGCTTTTGAGTAAAAACCTCCTTCATTAAAGATGAAACGTGGCTGGGTCTTACAGCATGACAATGATCCCAAACACACCACCCGGGTAACGAAGGAGAGGATTTGTAAGAAGCATTTCAAGGTCCTGGAGCGGCCAAGCCAGTCTCCAGATCTCAACCCCATAGAAAATCTTTTGAGGGAGTTGAAAATCTGTGTTGCCCAGCGACAGCCCCAAAACATCACTGCTCTAGAGGAAATGTGCCAAACTACCAGCAAAAGTGTGTAAAAACCTCGTGGAAACTTACAGAAAATGTTTGACCTGTTTTTGCCAGCAAAAGGTATATAACAAAGTATTGAGATTAACTTTTGTTAATGACCAAATACTTATTTTCCACCATGATTTGCAAATAAATTCTTTAAAAATCAATTTAAATCAAATCATAATGTGATTTTTCTGGATTTCTTTTTTCTACCTATGATGGAAATTACAGACCTCAATTTTTTAAGTGGGATAACTTGCACAATTGGTGGCTGACTAAATACTTTTTTGACCCATTGTATTATTTTTTTTGATTTTTCAGATAATTTAAGTGATAACACACAAAAACCTTTTTTTACTCATAGTTAGTGGTTGAGTGAAGCCATTTATTGTCAAACATTTGTGTTACTTTTTTTACAATTGTGTTACTCTTTTTAAATCATAATGAAAACAGAAACTACCCAAAATACCCTTATCAAAAGTTTGTATACCCCAGTTCTTAATGCCACATTTAACATCAATGACAGCTTGAAGTTTTTTGAGTTGAGTTGAAGTTGAGTTGAACTTTATTGTCATTACACGTGTAACATGCAACACAATTTTGTACGGTGTTAACGGTGCAACATATTACATTTATACATAGATAGACACACAAAGGTTGCAGACCACACCAATGCAGCCATAGTACAAATGATCTTCAGGAAAATGAAACAAAGCATTGTACAAACATAGAAGACATCACATAACTACAGGTACAGTTAAAAACAACAGAAACACAACAACAGCAAATATAACTACATTTGCAGTTATAGGATAGGGATAACATTACACACGGTCACGTGGTGGAATTTTAATATGCTTACATGAGGGAGGGGAGGGACAAATGGGTATAGTGCAGGGTCAGACAGATGTAAACATGGCAGACTCTTAGATTGGGCTTGGTGTTAGGATAGCAATCCAAGGCTTCTGTTGGAGGCGATGACAAGCCATTCTGTTGGAGTGAGAAACAGCAACCATGGCTGGGAACGGGAAGTCTCGAGAGGATAAGATAAGACCCAGCTGCCGGCTAGGCTTCTAAAAAGGACAAGGCGTGCGTCCATTTTGTGAAGTGACCTTGATGTTCCTATCCCTTGTCAGAACTGTAATACAATACAATGCAGCCCAACGGTCTGTTTTCTCGATGTTACCACTCTTCTCTAGATGAAAACCCCTTCATATCCGTTAAGCAGCGTAGTAGCTCACAGGTCTGACCCCCCGGTGTTGTCCTTTCTGTATTGTCCACAGTCCGTGCTGAAGGTGGAGAATCAGCTTTCGGATTGTGCGACTCTTTGATGTAATCCTTTTAAACTGTCACTCACACCACAGAAGCACAGTTTATCAATTATCTTAGGAGTCCAGCGCCTGCTGCTAGAATCCAGGAAAAGAGAGAAAAAGTACGAGACGAGACGAAGCGAGACATAACAGCAGAGAGCAGGAGCAGAGTGAAGACACGTCTGCCTAGTCTGAAGTCAGGAAGTGAAGAACTTTTGTTTTAGTTGTTGACGAGGCTCTTTATTTTCTCAGATGGTAAAGCTGCCCATTCTTTTTGGCAAAAAGCCTCCAGTTCCTGTAAATTCTTGGGCTGTTTTGCACAATCTCTCCAGAGTGGCTCAATGATACTGAGGTCAAGAGACTGACCTCAGATGAGGTCAGAGATGATCAGTCCAGAACCTTCACTTTATGCTGCTGTAGCCAAAGACAGGTCGACTTGGCCTTGTGCTTTGGCTGGTTGTCATGTTGGAACATCCAAGTACATCCCATGTGCAGCTTCTATGCTGATGAGGGCAAAGTTTTCCTCCAATATTTTCTGATAATATGCTGCATTACTCTTTTCCTGTGCCTTTGTAGCTCACACATCCACAATACACCAGTGATCCACCTCCATGTTTCACAGTAGGAATGTTAGACCTTTCATCATAGGCCTTGTTGAATCATTTACAAACGTAACGTTTAAGGTTTTTGCCAAAAAGTGAAATTTTGGTCTCATCTCTCCAAATGACTTTGTTCCAGAAGTTTTAAAGCTTGTCTCTGTGCTTGTTTGGCGTATTGTAAGGGCATTTGTGTAGTAATGGCTTTCTCGACCATGCAGCCCATTTTTCTTGCCTTTGTATTGTACATCTTGAAACAGCTACACCAATTTTTTTCAGAGAGTCTTGTATTTCAGTCCCTTTCCTGTTTTATACAGTTCAATTACCCTTTCCGGCAGATCCTTTGACAATTCTTTTGCTTTTTTCATGACTCAGAATACAGAAACATCAGTGCAGCACTGGATGAAAAATGGAAGGGTCTGTCAGGAGCCCAGAAACTCACTGACCTTTTATACACACACTGATTACAAGCAAACAGATCGCAGGTGAAGATGGTTACCTTTAGTAGCCATTCAAACCTGTTTGTGTCACTTGTGTACATGTTATCAGGCCAAAATCACCTGATAACACGTAAACTTAGGAATAATAAAAAAAGGCTATGGCTAGACTTTGACTTTTGTCATTTCTTACTAATTTATCAAGCTACGCTAAACATGTTGAATCTGCTGCTGTCATGTCTGTAACCATAGAAACCAGAGAACCCATGCGTGTGTATATATTGCTGTCCTAGAAGTGCCGGTTCTAAAAAAAATTTTTTTTGCTTGTAATTATTACAAATTTTATGCGGCCCAGATCAAAGCTTCTCAAGGTCCGGATTCAGCCCGGAGTCCAGCTGTTGGAGACCCCTGCCCTACAGGATTGTATTTAAATGTAAAACATGCAGCCGTTACAGTCCCTGCTTCCATTTTGAGCAGTTTGATAAATGCGCTCCTGAATGAGCTCAAGTGAATGATTCAGTGATTTCTTGTAACAGCTGTTTCCTTGTGCTATTAGTCGACTCTGCATATGAGGTTAGTGATAAATGACAGGCTAATGAGGCAGAACAGGAGCAAATAGAGGTTAAGGCAAAAAGGGAAGGAGGCATTAAAGGAGGGGTCACTCTCCGGCATTTACATTAACATTGTAGACTTTTAAAAACCCATTAAGTTAAAGTAGAACTGCAGTGACAGGGGAGTTTCGCAGCAACAGGCCAATGACCCAGTTTTCCTCTTTGCCCACAGTTTGGACAAATTGAAATATGTGGTCCTTGTAATAAGTAAATGAAATAATGGGCCTGTACATATGAGTGGGAGTGACTGATGAGGCTTGGGACTAAACAGTTATCATATTATACTATTCTGTCAGTGCCATCCATCCATCCATCTTCTACCACTTATCCGGGGCTGGGTCGGGGGGGCAGCAGTCTAAGCAGAGAAGCCCAGCCTTCCCCCTCCCCAGACACTTCCTCCAGCTCTTCCGGGGGGATACCGAGGCGTTCCCAGGCCACCTGAGAGACATAGTCCCTCCAGCATGTCCTAGGTCTTCCCCGAGGTCTCCTCCCGGTGGGACATGCCCGAAACACCTCCCTAGGGAGGCGTCCGGGAGGCATCCGAAACAGATGCCCGAGCCACCTCAGCTGGCTCCTCTCAATGTGAAGGGGCAGCGGCTCTACTTTGAGCTCCTCCCGAATGACCGAGCTCCTCACCCTATCTCTAAGGGAGCGCCCCGCCACTCTGCGGAGAAAGCTCATTTCGGCCGCCTGTATCCGGGATCTTGTTCTTTCAGTCATGACCCAAACTTCATGACCATAGGTGAGAGTAGGAACGTAGATCGATCGGTAAATCAAGAGCTTTGATCTACAGCTCAGCTCCTTCTTCACCACGACAGACCGGTACATCGACTGCATTACTGCAGAAGCTGCACCGATCAGTCTGTCGATCTCACGCTCCTTTTTTCCCTCACTCGTGAACAAGACCCCAAGATACTTGAACTCCTCCACTTGAGGCAGGATCTCTCCACCAAACTGAAGGGGGCAAGCCACCCTTTTCCGACTGAGAACCATGGTCTCAGACTTGGAGGTGCTGATCCTCATCCCAGCCGCTTAACACTCGGCTGCAAACCGCCCCAGTGCACATTGGAGGTCCTGGCTTGATGGAGCCAACAGGACAACATCATCTGCAAAAAGCAGAGATGAAATCCTGTGGTCCCCAAACCAGACTCCCTCCGGCCCCTGGCTGCGCCTAGAAATCCTGTCCATAAAGATAATGAACAGGACCGGTGATAAAGGGCAGCCCTGCCGGAGTCCAACATGCACTGGGAACAGGTCTGACTTACTGTCGGCAATGCAAACCAAGCTCCTGCTCCGGTCGTACAGGGACCGGACAGCCCTTAGCAAAGGGCCCCGGACCCCATACTCCCAGAGCACCCCCTACAGGGCACCACAAGGGACACAGTCGAATGCCTTCTCTAGATCCACAAAGCACATGTGGCACACCGTCCAACAATATCCTCAGTTGAGATCAGCAGATTCCCACCTCCACTGTAAACAGTGTTGGCAGGGCACTGCTTCCCCCTCCTGAGGCGCCGGACGGTTTGCCAGAATTTCTTCGAGGCCGACCGTCTTTTTCCATGGCCTCACCGAACTCCTCCCAGACCCGAGTTTTAGCCTCCACAACTACCTGGGCTGCAGTCCGCTTGGCCTGCCGGTACCTATCAGCTGCCTCAGGAGTCCCACAAGCCAACCAGGCTTGATAGGTCTCCTTCTTCAGCTTGACGGCATCCCTTACTTCCGGCGTCCACCACCGGGTTCGGGGATTGCCGCCACAACAGGCACCGGAGACTTTGCGGCCACAGCTTCGAGTGGCTGCGTCGACAATGGAGGTGGAGAACATGGTCCACTCGGACTCAATGTCTCCAGTTTCCCTCGGCATCTGGTCGAAGCTCTGCCGGTGGTGGGAATTGAAGCTCTACCTGACAGGGGGCTCGGGGCCAAACGTTACCAACAGACCCTCACAGTGCGTTTGGGTCTGCCAAGTCTGTCCCGCTTTTTTCCCCGCCATTGAATCCAACTCACCACCAGGTGGTGATCAGTTGACAGCTCCGTCCCTCTCTTCACCCGAGTGTCCAAGACATACGGCCGGTCTGTCAGTGGTCCAACAATAATCAGGAACAAATGAGAAATGGGCTGTGCTGGGGGTAACTATCGGACTTGCCCTGTCATCAGCTGTGGCAGTTGTTACACTTTGTGAACCTTTTCTAATGCATTTGTGGTCATTTTGTTGTGGGCCAAGACTAAGACGCAGTTTTATTTCTCCCATGTTTTTTTTTCCAAAGCTTCAGGTGTGCACTAATAACAATCCTGAATAATCTAGACGTTTTAAAGCTCATTCCTATTGCAAAATGCTGTTAAATTATTTTAACTCTGACAGAATGTGACAAAAAGGGTAATGTTCGTTGAAAGACTGACACAGATAAGCAGATTTGTTTATGAATTTTAAATGGTTCTATGGCTAAACACTATATGGAAGTACAACATGTGAATAATAACCAGCATCTAAAACAAGCCCTGCCTACAGTATATTATCAAGTTCTAGTGCAGTCACAGTTCTACAGAAAATTTATATAAAATTGATTTTTTGTATCTCTTAATGAAATATAAGAAATGTAATCTTTTTGTATGGCAAAAAAAAACAACCATGTACAGTAAGGAACCCAAACAGCACCATCATTCACTCTCATGACCAACGTTTTGTAAAATGGGAACAAACCAAAGCTGCTAAATGTTACAGAATTGAATGTTGGTTTATGGCACCAGTATCTTACAATAAAATGTGTAATGGTAGACCTAAAATACAAAAATATTGTACAAAAACACTTTGTATTTTTCTATATTCAAGTATTCAAATGTCTGCATTTTTCTGCATTGTCTGCATTCCCTGCAGCAAAAAATCCTGAAATGCTTTTAGGGCTATATTTGTCTACAAAATTTAATTCGAAACACGTTTTAGTTCCCGGGGGCTTTACTGTAGGCTACACTAGAGTTTGGGTGTGTCCCAGTGTCAGTTAAGGACCTGTGATGAGTTGTGAATGTTACACATTAGATATATTGTAATGTATTGGGCTCATAAAGAACAATAAGGCCAATGTCAAATTTACTGTAAATATTATTCAGCTCACAGCTTCTGTCACATTAACACCCATCTCTCAGTAAAACAAATACACAAGCAGAACTTTAGAGCATTAGTTGGTCACATTGTTCTAAGCTCCACAGGTAGAACAAGCATCAAGGAACAGTCATTTGGACTGGTTAAGTGTAAAAAATATTTTGCCTAATGCCTAATTTTAAGGTCTTTTTATTTAGTATGAACAACACAAATACATTGGATTGCATTCTTTGAGTGTTATAGCACACATGCTAATTTTCAACGCCTGTCAATAGGATGCTTTAAAAAGATAATAAATAAAAAGAACACAATATGTGTGTGAACTTTCAAATAGGAACATAGGACTTACACTAGAGTAAACAGGGTATATTTTTACATTCTCGTGTGAACAACTTTGGCCAGCCATTGCTTTAGGCCTCTATTAAAAGATGCTAACGTTCATCTGCAGTTTTGCAGTTTCAGTGGGAAGAGTTCCCATGGTCTTTTATCGCCCTTTAAAAAAAGGGGACGCAAGACTGACCAAAATATGTTCTAAACTTTGGAGTTATACAGTCTCCACTGACAGGCTTGGGTGTATGACTGAGAGAGCTCTAACGTCTGATAGCGAGGCCAGAAAACATTCAAACAATTTACAACATTTTCAGAAGTTCAAAGCTTGCATTTTTCAATAATATCATAATGATACCAGCTCAGTGATACTTAACAGCATAACTTAGAAGTAGTTTAGTGCCCTTCAGAACCAGTCAAATACAGGACGTCATAAATGCAACGTTTTCATAAAAGATTGTTCCGGGGTAAACTGTAAGATATGATATGAATCAGATTTTTCAAATGCTTTGTCAGCTGGTATTACTGAAGGTCATTCATTAACAATTAAGTCTTCCTTTAACGCAAAAAGTTGTTGCAATCTGGCTAATAATTGGGAGTCAACAATATGAAGTGAATTATGCACACTGAAAGTAAAAATAAAATTTAAAAAACTAAAATTGGTTAAAACTAATATTAAAACTAATATTAGTTAGTAATGAGAGCTACATATTCCAAAAAAGTTGGGACAGCAATAAAAGGCTGGAAAAGTTAAATGTAAATATAAGGAACAGCTGGAGGACCTTATTAGGTGTTACAGCCACTGGAGGCAAGTTGGGTTAAGTGTCTTGGCCAAGGACACAACGACAGCATGAACTGTGGGGAAAGTGGGAAAGGAACCGCCTACCTTCCGGTTGAAGGACGACCGCTCTACCCACTGAGCTACTCCCACCCCCTGCTCCTGCTGCAATATCAGAAAGGAGAAATGATTACAAAATGATATTCCTAAACTTGAGCAGCGTGTCTCCTCAGTCCCAGACGTTTACAGACTGTTATAAAAAGAAGAGGGGATCTCACACAGTGGTAAACATGGTCTTGTCCCAACTTTTGTGAGATGTGTTGATGCCTTCAAAATTTAAAATCTATTTATTTTTGCCTTAAAATTATTTATTTTATCAGTTTAAACAGTTGATATGTCATCTATGTTGTATTCTGAATAAAATATTGACATTTTAACTTCCACTGACCTATCTATTCACCTTGTCCAGCTGTCTCTTCTGTCAGACATGGGTTTCGGAGGTGTCCTGCTCTATCTGGACCCCTGTGATGCTCCCCCGGGTCAGAATATGTGGAATCAGGCCTTCAGAGTGACCCTGAACCCTGGAGGAAACCCTGGAGTGGGTGAGTGATTACTTTCACAATTAATACATGGTCATGCAGTGGACAGTAGAACAATAATCCTGTTTTCATGGACCACAGTCAAATGTAATGTAAATATTTTTCCATAACCAGGATAAAGTTCAGCCTGAAGCACCACTTAAAACCCAGTCTTATTATTAAAAACAGTTACTTCATTGTATGTTTAAAATGTGGTTTAAAACCCATCATAAATGGTTGGTGAAAGGTATACACAAAACATAACACAAGAGCAAAGAAAGTCAAAGACAGATATGGGTTGGGTTTGAAAACACAAGACCAACAGATTATGTTTTATGTTTTGTATGGCTCTATTTTTTTGTTACTCTACGAAATCATGTCTTAAACAGTGCACTTGAATTTACATCTGTCTGTATTAATTCTATAATAATAATATGTCTCTATAGGCCCTACTCCAGTCTGATTATTGTATTTCTTCAGTTCAACTGTAAAATGAGCCTTTGCAAAGACACGTTCACCACAGTTAAAGCCGTTTACAAGAGCCACGCCCCCTGTTGTCAAACGACAGTAATTACAGCCTCAGGGAAAGTCTGATAGTCCGCTTTGTAAAAGTTTTGTGTGAAACCAAAAATAACCAAACAAATGTTGCGTACCAATTTCAGTTCTTAGTACAGAGTTTCAGGTAAGAAAACACCTAAAGTCCGGTAACCCTGCTTGTTTCCGCTGATCACAAAAAGTCCATCAATCACATGGTCTGATAAGGTCTTGTATTTTTTCTATAGCTTATGTATTTTTTTGGTGGAAAACATTGGAAAACATTATTTTACATCCAGAGTATCATAAATGTAATGGTAAAGCTGTAGTTGTGTCTTAGTTCAGGTTCAGTTCAGCGCCTGGCTCCTTCTCACACACCAGTCTTACTCTCTCAAGGCGAAGGACGTTACAACACTGTCTGAATCTTGTGTTCTGTATTTAAACGGTGGTCCCCTAATGGCTGACCTCTGACCCTCAGTCTTGTCCCCACTTCCTGTCGGTCTGTCTGGGCTGGCCGATGGGGATGTGTCATTACGGCATAGGTATCTTTAGTCCTTGTTCCAGTCCCAGTTCCTCGGAGCAGGGCCCAGCAGAGCAACGGCAGATGTCTGCGCTGCTGCTGCGGTAACGTTTGTGTGTGTGCAGAGACAGATGCTGGCTGTCTGCTCTTCAACAGTACTTGTTTTCAGGTCCCACAGCTGATGGAACACAGGAAGTGAAGGACACCTCATTACTCATATAATGGCTCTGGCACCGACTGTCCCTGTGAAGGGCTTTTACATTAATTATAGAAAAGAAAACACAAGCTTTCTTCAAGTGGAAAACAGACATGGTGGTTTGTTTAAAAAGCTCTAATAGAGTTTCATTTGAAATTTGCTGTCTATATAGTTCCTGATGTTACAAGACACTGTGCCATGCTCCATTGTGAGCAGAAAAATTCAAGAGAAAAGTGACTGGGGCTGAATCCAAAACCGGTTATAAGATAGCCCCAGATTTGTTGATGCATAGCAGCTTAATAAAAACTACACATCCCAAGACTGGACCACAACAAGCGCACCTTCTCCTCTGCGTTTAACGAGGAAACAGGACAATTTATAGAAATAATGTGAGCGAGTCCACACCAGTAATGTTTGTCTGTTTTGAATAAAAGGCTCACAACACTAAAGATCATCATTAACTGTTTTACAACACACCACAGCACAGAGTGTGTGCATGTAGTCTATTTAAAAAAAGAGAAAACACTCACCGACAGTAACAGTTCCAACAGCTATAATCCACCCATAGTCCTGGTCTGGTCCTGGTCTGGTCCTGGTCTGGTCCTGGTCTGGTCCTGGTCTGGTCCTCGTCCGGCCAAATAATCCACCAAATCATACTAAACTGGTGTATGAATGTGTGAGTATGTTTGGAGGTGGAAGGGATAATAATAATAATAATAATATGAAAAAACAGATTTAACAAATGCCTACATGTTTACAATGCTATGCATTATGTTTAATTAATTTGGGCATTAACTGCTTCTTGAAAGAGATGTGTTGATGTAGCTCGTGATGGAAGTTAACTGGTGCAAAGAGGAGTTCCTCTGTACATCAGGTTTTGCAGTTTTTCACACGATGTAACCATGACAGGCCATGGTCCAATACTCAAACAAACAAATCTGTTTATAAGAGTTTAAGAATGTGCATGAATGAACTAGTGACAGTGCAGCAACAGGCTTTAAAAGTACAGAACTTTGTACAGATGTGGCACTTTCCATCATGTCTGAAATGGGTACATTTTGGCCTGTGTGCTGTCCTGTCCCAGGGCTCTTGTCTTTGCCCCAATACTGAGGACAGGTATCAATGTTGGGACAGAAAATTATACATAGCAAATCAAGTGTAAAGACCTGTAAATCAAATGTTAAACAGCTGGATTGAGAACCTAATTAATTTGATTAATGTGATCCTTGTTTTACAGATGAAATTAAAGAACCTTAGGACTGGTTAAATGTTGCCAAAATTCTAACTTGGAAAACAATTATAATGTACAAATGCTGGATAAATTACCACTTTATTTTTTTTTACAAAATCTGGAAGATGGTCATGAACAGGAAATAGACAATTAAAAGTTCACACTAAGCGGAGTGTGATATATATAAGCCACAGCATGTCCAGTACTGAGGATATCTGTAAAGTGCCATTGGAGGCTGTGGAGTTTAGGGCAGAAGGAATATTGTTTTTGCTCAGAATCAGATTGACATTGTGAATCTGTACTGTGTGACATTGGGCTATTTTTCAAGTGGCAGTGGCAATGGCAGTGATGGGTGTGTACAGTGCTTGTAAACCTTGTTGTGATAAGTGTGCAGAATGATTGAGAAGTATATGAAAGCATCTACAATTACCTTAAATGAAGGCCAGATGCCCTTGAATTAATGGTTGAAATGTGTTGCGAGTTGAAAACAGCCTTTAGCAGGGTTTTCTCAGGCTTGCAGGTAAACAATCTGCACCGTGCATACATGTGCTCATACTGTAGAGAAGAGTGTGGCCTAAATTACAGACCCCTGCTGTTTTTTTTTTACTCTGAGCTCTAATTTGATAAGTGCACCTTTGTGGGGGGTTTCAGTGCAGTTAAATGTATGTGCCATATGTGTCTTCTGATAATGTCAGGAATGGAGACATCCCACTGTGCAGTCTGACACTGTAAGAGGCTGTTTACTGCACCCAATGTGAAATGTGCTTTTCTCACCCACTAATAATAATTATATATATTTGACATTATGTATTGTAGAACCTTATCACCAGAATGAACTAAACTCAATTTCATCAAGGAAAACAGATGGATTATTAGTTTATCCTCTACTGTGTGTCCTTTTGTAAGTCATGGGCGTTGACAAAGCTAAAGTGCAAGGCTGAAACCTGTCTCTTTGGGTTCTGACCCCCGCCTGCTTTAGCCCGGGGTTGTTCTGCCTCTGTCAGCAAAAACCCCAATATGAACATTTACACCAGTATCATGAGAGAATTTCTCGATGTACTGTATATAAATATGTACGAAGCTGTCGGTAAAATAAAGTGAAAATGATCTATATTTTTCACTTTAACATTTTTAGATACACCGAAACACACTTTGTAAAAAGAAACAGCCAAACAGAATTACAACAACATATAGCTGCACCGGAAATAAAATTACCACACAACATTACATCAACATCAAAATTACCACACAACATTACATCAACATTAAACACACAGCATTACAAAAGCATTTTTCCTGAAACATACTTCACTAGAAAGTCTGTAGCTGTAAACCTGCATTTTAGCCTCTTCTATAAATATCTGGTCAAGCCACAGTTTATAAAATATATGTTACCTGACTTTTTATATTTTATTCTCAATGTTTGCTGCAGTAAAACACTACTTTACACTTCTTTGTTTACATTTGTGAGAAACTAAACTTAAGCTGCGTGGCTAATTAGGCACTCACAACAGCAGTCAGCATGTGTCATTAATGACCACCAATAAATGATGGATATATGGCCAGACCGGACCAGGACCAGGACCAGGACTATGGGTGGATTACAGTTGGAGATGTTGGTTATTGAGTCTTTTATGTACTGTATAGGCTACATGCACACACTTGCTCAACACTGTGAAGCTGTTTCTGGTGCAATTGGCAGTAATGGTATGTAGTGATTAGCTCTCCTGCCTAACAGCAAGAAGGTCCTGGGTTTGATTCCCATTCATGGCAGGGCCTATCTGTGTGGGTTTGTTTTATGAAACTTAATGAAAAGAAATATGCATATATTTCAAATATTTACAATGTGATGATTTTTATTCTATTATTATATTGCATTTGGTCAGCCAGGCTTGTACACACAACTGAATTAATCAAATACAGATAAAATTTCCAAATAATTCACAGCAACAAAAAAACAAGCAATAATAAAAAAAAAAAAAAACATTCCCGCGTTGTTTGGAATGCAAACTGCAATTAAAATGCATACATTTATTAATTAATAGTAATTAACACGTTAAAGTCCCACCCCTAAACATTTACTGATTAATAGAATCAATTCTATGCAGAAGTTTAAAAGATACATCTCTCATCTTGTTTTATCAAAACCTTTTGGTCCACATTGTATCAGGAACAGAGTTTGCCAAGTAAAAAACAACACAGGGTACAGAGAGGACATCTAGTTGGAAAACTGTGCGTATTGTTTTATAATTTATTTTCTAGCAGAAGAGAAAGCAGCTTTACCAACAGTGGAGTCTCGTATTGAATATGGGCACGTATTTGTCAATTATTTTTTTTTTATTATTTCCCTAGCAACAGCGTCAAAAACAACAGCATAGTTATTAGGACGCACAACAAAACTATATTTAATTTTTAAATTCATCATATCTTTGTGAACGTCAATTACTGTCACAAAGCTGACCCACCAGTAGGATTTCCTTGTTAAAGCTCCAGTAGCTGATTTTCTGTTGTCATCCGTGTCTCAAACTGCACTCTCCCCCAAAAGCAGCCAAGGGACCTCTCCTGCTTCTCTTTTACAAAAAAAAACAAAATCGTTCACCCTTCACAAAATTTTAATACATTATACCAAACTGAAGTAGCTTAGCATTAGCTTTAGGGTCAGGACGGCAATAATCTCCCTTTGTTAAACATTATGTGATTGAACTAACAGTATTTATCCACAATTAAGCAGTTCTGACAAATTCCTTTATTAAGATTAAATTTAGGAGCAGTACCACTCTTTGATTTAACTGAACAACTGGCATTATTTTACAACATTTTAATTGTATTGCAGATAAAAGGGCCAAAACCAAATTTATGAAGGCAGCTCTAGAAAAGAAAAGAGAAAATTGTGATTAACCAAATCAAATGCCTTGTCAAAGTCTAAGAGTATAAAACTGTTAACTGTGTGAATAATCCATGAAATCAGGAACAAGGTGAATATTAATTGAAATGGGCCTATTTTGCACAAATACAGATTGTGTTTCTCCAATGATAGTTTAGCAAAAACAGAGGCAAGAATTTTGTAGTCATTATTTATAAGACATATAGGACACCAATTATCAATAACAACTTCAATAACAATCTTTTTTGGGTTTAGGTATTATGGTAATTACCCCTTGATTTACGGTTGGAGTAAGTATGATTGTGTTAATACTTTCTAGATATAAATGAGAGAAAAGGAGCCATTCTCCAGTCAAACAGTCTGACCCTTCATAGAATGAAGTATTTCATTAAATGAGAGAGGGCAATCACATCTTTTACGTTCAGAATCTTGGATTTGTTGTGTATCAGTATTACTTAAAAATATTCACGGTTTTCACTGAATTCAATAACATCATATAGCTTACTATAAAAAGAGTTAACGTAGTTGGCTATAAGTTTGTGCTCAGCGGGTTTGGTCTTCTAAATTTAATGAGTTTAATTTATTAAAGCAGATGGAAAAGCAATGCTTTTCCAATTGAAAAAGCTTTTAAGAATTACTTTAGCCTGCTCCTCCTTTTAACCTTGATTTTACAAAAGCTCCTTAAGTTTTTATAAAGTTTATATCATTTATTTTGTAGAGGGAAGAGAAATATTTTGTCATCACTGGACAAAGCTACAATTTTTTTCTTGGAGAAAGTCATAATATCATTGACTTTTTTCTTTTCCTCTGGATTTATGCCCTGGCTACACATACACGGATGTTGTTATAAACGCATACTTATCTATGCAATTGTGCCTTTTGTCCCAGAGTTTTCAGACCGCAAAACAGATACTTTTTAAAACACCCCCTGAAGTAAAGACTTTTTTAAAACTCCGGATGCAATAGAGACTTAAAGATGGACAAAACAGAGATGCAAGTATCTGTGCTGACGTTACAGCTGCTGTGAACCGGGTCTATTAGAACCAACACATCACTGAGAACACATTACAGTGAACTTAGCGTTAGACTTCTGTCTGAAGCACTCATTAGTTTACTGCACGACTCACCACATCATTCGACTGAAAATCCTTCAGTAATGAATCCTTTCTTTTTTTTTTACTGTAAATAAACATTCAACACTTTCACCTTGATGTCTGTGACACAAATCAGTCACTTTTTTGCTTCAGACTCAGTATCGCAGATACTTTCAGAAGAGTTTAGCGCTGCCAAAACAGAACCGACTCACTGTTGCACACGCTGTAACTGTTACTCTGTGGTTTACTGCCAGTAGAGCCATCTGGACAGACGAGCTACAACAAAAAGTATTTTGTTAATAAAAAATACTTGTGTACGTGTATTGTACATATTATTCAAGTCAGAACAAAATATTCTGAGAAATTTTGATATTTCAAATTAAAAAAGTTACCAGTTTTTACCATAGCAGTGTTTTGTTTCAGTTTTATTAAAATAATAGACTGTTTCTGTAAACTTTTGTTAAACTGTCATAAGCTTAAGAAGCGAGTTACTTAAAATCCAGTAGGCTTTCTTGTAATGGAACTTATTTTGGGATAAATATATAGATTTAAAGATCGCTTTATGATCAATTAGTGGAGTGGGAAGGATGTCTACATCAATGTCCTCGGGATTTAGGCAATCATACACCAGCCAGAAATCAATAAGTGACTGCTTAAGCCATTATTACTGCTCCAAGTAAAACAGAGTCTGATTTTTTTCTCTCCATACATCTTTCAAAACTTTGTATTAATAAAAAAAAAAATATTAAAAGCCCCTGAACAACAGGTGGTTTACTATCTCCAAGTGTTATAAGCAGGCTGCTTTACCAGTTCTTTACCAGAGTTAGGCTGATACCAAATGCAGATTGTCCCATCAATCCCAAGGCACGCCAAATTCCTTTCTGTTGATTTAGGCAAAGGCACCCACGTAGTGAGCACTCTTCCCATCTCGTCTCGCCGCCTGCATTACAAGCCATAGGGCTGCTCTGGTTTTCCATTCAGCTGCACATAGGTCCTCAGTGAAGCAAAGATGGCGCTCCTGTAGAAAGAGGTGGTTTTTTGCATCTTTTGCCGCAGTTAACCAAAACAAATCCATTTGTGATCTGTGTAAAAAAAACAATTTGCTCACTATGGATTTATTTCATTTATGGCAAAAAATTTTAATAGTTTTTGTTTTTCAAATATATCTTGCAGATCAAATATTTGAATTTTAGAATATTGGTGCCCATGTCCTACATAATGCATAATGAAATGTAAATCAACTTGAATATAAATGTGCATGGGCATATCTGGAAGAAAATGTAATTTGCTGGCAGAATGTGGCTTTGCAATTGCATCATCATAATAGGCTTCACAACTGAAGTGTGGTTGAAGTAAACCTTCTCAAAATAATAAGTAATACATACTGTGTGCCTTAATCCAATGCTATAATGCATCTCAAACGGGAAAAAAGGGAATAAAAAAACATGCAACTAGGATAAATAAATAAAGATCTAGTGCACACTTTATCTTGGGCCACAGGGGATGACAGATTCTGAGAAATAAGTTTTGTTCTTAAAGTGGGCGGTCCTAGGCCCAGCATGTTCACCAAAGCAGGAGTGCTTTGTGCATGGTTACAGGTACAGCAGGTGTTAACTGTCAGCTCCGTGTTGCTCCTGTTCATCTGCTCCGACTCGCACCGTGCTGCTGCAGGACATACCACAGCTGCTGCCTCGGAGTGTCCGACACCCACAGCTGAGTCATCCAGCAGTTAGAATAAAAGCTTATTAGAACTAAATGGAAACTGAAAAAAATAATATTTTGATTAGTTTGGTTTTATAAAATTACTTTTAAGTAAACTGCTTGTATTAAATGTTGAGGTTTGTGTTGGTGAACGTTTTCAACATGAACAGCTGCTCAGTTTACGCAACTTTTCTGATTAGTTTGAACAAATACAAGACTAAAGACTATTTTTTTTAGAACAGGTCTACATAAAACTAGGCATAAAACTAAAATCCCAACGTGTCAGATTTGCATCAACATAAGTATTTTGTAACTATTGTTGGTGGCTTGGAGCTGGACTCGAATTGAAGTGGACTTGAATCCTTATGCCGGTGACTCGGATTTGAATTGACTTTGAGTAATCTATTGATTATTGGTTCCATTTATCAAGTATTTAAATAAATAGTCAGAAATTTCAAACAGAAACTAATTTTCTGTTTGAAATAACATTAAAATGTATTTATTCTTGAGCTCACATCCATCAGCATTGTAATGGCACTTCCATTTCACATTATATGTGCATTAAACTGCAAATAAATAAAATAAAGACTAAAGGGCTATTAAATAAAAGAAAATACATAAACAAAAATGCTAATACAGTGTGACTGCATTATATTGCACGTCCATTATCATTAAAATTAACTTTTGTATGTTTCAATGCATTTCAAATGCCCTAAAATAATCAGGCTTAGCCTAAAGCATGGCATAACACATTTAAAATAAAATAATATAAAGATTGATGCAAAAGCTGCATTTTAAAGTTTACAGTGCATTTAGTGATGTGCATGTGCTAAACACTAGCATTTGCATATAACAATAGAATAGTTCTCGGAATAGTTTGGTGACTGTCCTGAGAAGCAGAGGTAGAGAAGAGCGGGGGTGGCGCTCAATTAGATTGATGTCGCTAACACAAACCTAACAAACAAATGAGTTCTTCATGGAGAAAAAGTAAAGTTCAAACAGCTGCAGAAAGTATGAGGGTTCAGCTCCAGGCGCACGTTCTCATCATCAGCTCACTGCGGAGACTACACTGAAGAACACTCTGTAAATGTTCGCACGTGTGCCCTGGACTTGACACTTGGGTCCCTGGAGGATCAGGTACAGGTGTGAAAGTTAGGGGGGGGGGGGTTCAAACAGCCAGGGCATGTGGATACAATCTGCGCACGGTGCAGAACTCAGTAGATGTGTGAAAGTGGCTTTAGCTGCCACAGGCATGGATGGATGTGCCCCCCGAATCATCAAAGCACCATAAAAATAATCAAAGTTCAAAAAAATCAATTTATTTGAATCATTTCAAACCGACTGGCAACTTAACTATGACAGGTCTTGAGCTAATGCTTTAGAAATTCTGTAAAAAGATACAGTCTTTTGTTGCAAAAATATGCAAGGCAAAATAAACAGGCCAGTTTTTTTTAAATGTCTGAAGTAAAAAGGATTTGGAAAGCTCTATCCACACATCTCAAGATGTCAGTCACACTTGTCAGTCAATTTTAAAGCAGACGCTGGAGCTTTATGAGCCTAAAGCCTGATGAGAGCAGTCATCTCCAACGGTTGACACTGATGGAGCCCAGTGGCTGCAGTCTGGAGCCAACACAGGCATCTGTCAGTGGAGTTCCACTTCACACGGCTTCAGTGTCTCAGTGCGCCTCAGAGGATGAGTGGGAGGTTTCTATTGACGGCTGAGGAACATTTTCATTATCATCACAAATAGTTCTACGTAGAATATGTCCCTGTCAATTTAAAGCAAAACACTGATGCATTAAATATATTTTTGGGAGGTTAGAGCCTCAATATTCAAAGTGCATATAAAATCCATATATTTTCTGACATTTTTGAAAAAAAATCATGGTTAATAGGGGGCTTTATAATTTTTTTTAGACCTGTACAATAAAGCAGAAATGTCTTAGAGCAGGGCTCTCCTACAAGTTGCTCACAAATAGCTTTGCCAAAGACTTAATGAATAAGTGATTGGTCTGAGACATTTTATTTATTTTTTGTAAAGTAATACAAGGTAGAATGAAGATCTCGGTGCTACAGGTGCCTCATGCAGTGAGTCCACTAAATATCACTTGCTGCTGTGTAACCGATCATGTGAGGACAGACAGGATCATCCCACCCAGCAGAGAGGGGCGGGGCTCATACACAGGGAGAGAGGAGTGCACCAACACCAAAGAGAGTGACAGGAGGAAAAGAAGCAGCATTTGGATGCATTTTAATAACTATGAAGATACAAAGGCAAAATTATGGCAGGAAAGAAAGAATGTTTTTTTTTTTACTTTTGAATATTTAAGTACAAATGATGTATTAAATAATTTAATAATATTCAAATAATTGTAAGCGTACATATACAAACTATTAAGTCAAAACATTCCTAGATTTGTCTAAATAATAAAATGTATAGGTGGTAAAGTGAAGAGCCATTTAAAGTGGAGCACATCTTGAACAAAGCACAAAACTGATGTTCACTGATGGCAGGATTGTAAAAGAGGTTATGACTTCGATGGCTGAAACTTATACTTACGTATTTAGGACCATAAAAGTAAGTTCAGAAGCAGACTGACATTTAAATGAGTCCATAAGAGTAAACCTGAGGCTACACTTCTCTTGTTGACTCCATCAGTGCCAGTCTTCTGACTGAACACACAAGTATACATTTGGAATTGCATTGTTTAGTTTGGACAACATTTATGTTTTTATTTTATATTGTCAGATACACAGGAAAGAAATGCATATAGATTTACAAAATGCACATGAAGTAATTTTTTTTTTATGTTTTATTACAAAATGAGTTAAAAAGTTCTGGCAAAAAAATAAATTTTGTTTGTGTTGAAATAAATTATGAAAATAAATGTTACAAACACAAGTAACTCTCAATGATAATTAGATTTGCCATCAGGGCTTTTGAGTCCAGTGCCTGTATCTAAAAAAACAAGGAGGCTTTCAGACATTGGATATTAATGCCCTTGCACTATGCTGTAGTGTCAATCATGATTATTATTTGTACATAAATTATCCACAGTTTTCATTAGACATCACATTCTCAGGGAAAATCCTAGAGACAAAAGGCAAAAGACTACTCTGCTCCACTGCCCGACAGTTTGAGGAATTATATTAGTGCTGGGCAACAATTAAAGTGTTTAATCACGATTAATCACACAATGTTCTGTGATTAATTGCGATTAATCTCATTATACACAAAATATAAAAAAAATGGTAAAAAAAATGAATAAAAAAATGTGTGTATTGTATAGTTTTATTTTGAAAGTACTGCTATATAAACAAAAGTGCAATATCATTTGGTTTGCAAACACTTTAAACAAATAAGGTGCTTTTTTACAGCAGTTAAAAGTTAGTAGCAGTTAAAATACTTCTTGTAAATCTCAACTTAAGCATTAATGTAATTAAATTAAATATTAAACCAAAAATATTTGCCACTACCTGGGAATTAAAATTTTGTTTAGTTTTTTGTAGAAAAACAAGTTATGTCCAGAGCCTCGAGCATAAAATTATAACAGGCCGGGCAACAATATAAATGTCTGTTTTGTGTTTTCATTACAGTCAGATCATGTGAGTGCAGCTCCTGCTGTTCATCAAGCACTGTAACCCCAGAGGTAATTATGGTTGTCGAGCGATGTCCAGTAGTCTCCAGTGAGGGCAATAATCGCTTTTGTTGTCATCTCCTTTTTATACAACTTGTGTATTCTTCTTGTGATGGTGCGTCATGAGGGCGGCTCATACGTGCAGTCATTTGTTGCGATTCTAAGAATGTTCTTCAGACCGACGTCTTTCACAATAACAATCGGCCGACGTTAATGCGCGATAAAATAATTGTCGACGTTAATTCATTAATGCGTTAACGCAATAATAATGCGTATATATATATATATATATATATATATATATATATATATATATATATATATATATAAAATGAAGTGCTTACAGCTTGTCTGTCTGTGTGGAGTCAGCATGTTCGCCCTGTGCACTTGTGCCTCAGGATTCAGATGCATAGGGTAATTGGTCACTCCAATGGGTCACTAAATTGTCCCAAGCAAATGGCAGCGATGGAATGGTTATCAGTGTCTTTACATGATTGTCTGTTGACCGTAAAGAATAACTGGATAATACATTTATGCTATTCTAATATGTCCTAATACACTCATTTATTATTCTCTATCCTTGTTATAAATTCCTCCCAAATTTCTCAAGGAATTGGAAGAAGCCACACATAAAAAAGCCATATTTGTTCCATCCATTGTACCTGTCCCCTCTGGTATTGCACCTATTCCCCATCCTCCCCATGTAGCTGCATGCGTGTGCTTTGTCCTTCCATTTTCTGGGTTAAACAAATGAGAAGTGTTGGTCACCAGCGTGTGATTGCTCTGTTGGCCTGCTGCCTGTGATATTAGCCAGCAGCGCTCGTGTGTATGGCTGCTGTTGTATTATTGCGTTAACCTTTGGTGCCGTCTGAATAATGGTATGATGGAAACAGAGACGCTCTCGCTGCTGTTTGACAGGTGGCTCCTCACACAGTGTCCCTGGGGTTATTTAGAAACCCCTGCTGGATTCAAATGAAGCCAATGAATGGGAAATGGAGTCATTAGCATATTGATTTAAATGCTAGTTTCACTACCTCAGTTCTAGCCCTCTTCGTGAATGGACAGACGTAATATGAACAGGAGAATGAAAATAGACGAGTAGCATAGGCTTCTTTGGACTTGTCATCTATTCTCATAGTATTTGCAATTACCAATTCTTTCATAATTTTTGTTTTCTTAACTAGCAGCTATACTCACTGACCCATCTTGAACTTGTTTGTAAAAACACATGCAACTTCAGCCACAGTCCCTGATCTGTCTGCCACATCAGTAGTTAGGACAAGGTCATGTTAAGAGCTTCTTTACGTCATACTGTTAAGTGAAACGCAGGAAGTGTGAACCTTGTTACTGTACCGTTACTGTAATACTAAATCTATGGAAAATTGTTAGTGGGCTAGTGGGAAGTCTTTGGAATGTCAGTTGTTTCAGGGAAAAGGTGAAGTTTTTGGGAGTTCTCTCAAGATCTACTTCTTGATTTTTCAGAGAAAGTGCTCTCAGTGCTCATCGTGCTGAGGCATAAACTTAGCTGGTTTCATTGGAGCTAAGTGGCTGTAGTTAGTTTACCAGGACCCTACAACAGCTGTAGCATTTGCTCAATTATAAATGGAAGTCAAAGCTCTCCATTTGTTAATGTCTGAGTGCAGAAAGAAGTTCAAATGTGCTAACATGTTCACACTGGACATAATTCAAAATCAGATGGATATCCGACCATTATCCCGGAAGTTCCCACACATACAGTGTTTATGAATTCTGATTAGCGAGATCTGCTAAGCTAATCTGGCACAGTGTGATCACAAGGAATTTTAAGACATTTGCTTTATGTGTATTTTAATTGAGGTAAAAGGACTAGGCCCTTCTTACAGACCAGGCTTTGTTCAGAATAATAATAATCTGGATCCAAATGTGGAGCTTAGCTTTGACTGCATACTTTCACTGATGCTGTGCATTGAACAGTGCCTTCTGTTGATGGTGTAGAGCTGTGGAAATTTACTTCTGCCTTGCCTTGCACAGAACAGAGTGAAAGAGAGACATTTGACCAGGACTGGATACTGTTTACCATTAATTTGTTCCTCATTACAATCCAAATTATTAATTACAGTTCTAAGAGTTTTAAACTCTGGCTAACTAAGGTCATTCTGAGATTAAATTAGCCATTTTTTCACAAGATAAAAAAATGTAATTAGGGCTGGGCAAAAAAATATATATATTTTTGAAAAATTCAAATTTATTGTACCACAGACACTTTCCTTTGGGCCCCCATAGTTCCGCGTGAGCGTGGCCCTCCTCGCTATAATACCATAACTTCTCAAGTTTTTTGCCCAATCGGAAAAAAATCAAACACTGTGTCAATATACCGTATATTATGGTAATGCCCACAATGTCACTTTCAAAGGAGGGAAAAGGACAGAGTGAGAGCGGGAAAGTGATCTGTGTCATCAATTACACAATTAACAATAAACAACTGCCACAATATGTCCTGGGCTAGTCCTGGTCTCGTCCTGATTCCAGTCCTGCTCTAGTTCTGGATTAGTCCTGGTCTAGTCCTGATTCAGTCCTAGTTCAATCAGTTGTTTAATCTCTACCATTCTGTCAAAATGTATTTGTCATTGAACATGAAGTCTGGGAAAAGTTGTCTACTTGGTTTACAATAACAGCCTGTTTTCATCCGCTTTTGGCTTGTTTGTTTGCCAAAAAGAAAATGTAATCAAAGTGAAACTTTTGGATGCTTAATGATGTAGTCAGTACAGTTTAATTTTAGTTGGGGAAAACAAGTTTAGAAATTTCATTTAAGTAGATTTTATATCGGCCAGCCTAAAGTCTAATAAAATCTCAGAATGAATCCTGACTTAATTCCGTTTATGATCACCACCATTATATTAAAGTCAAGAATAAGTTCTTGAATAAATCTTACAGTACATTCTGTAAAGAAAAAAGAAAAACTGTATGGCAAATTGCACAAGAGTCTCCTGGAAACTTGGTGAGCCTATTTCACTGCTGGTCCGGTACACATGTCAAGTGTGTTTAACCCACTAAAGGACACTCTTGAGCTCAGTTTCCACCAAAGTTTCAGAGCAAGCTTTTGGAGATTTTTCTGTTAGAAGAAATATGGCTCTAAAATACATTGTACTTTGACATGCAAGTTTTGTCACTGCTTTGTTGATTAAAAAGTCCTCTTGTCAGAAAATAGTTTGTGCTGCTGTTGTCACCAGTCCTGTCTATCTTCTAATGTCCTCAAACTTGGCAAACCGTGTAATTGGTATGGTTTGCCAATTACACAATACCATGTGCTACTTTGAGATAATCTAATCTGAACCTTATTTCTATGGTCAATGCATTGAGCACCAAGTATGGTCTTCTTCTCAACCCAGTTTGTCCTGGCAATTTTCACCTCCACTTGAAAGCGATCAAGAGAAAAAATTGTATTTTTACAACCCTTGCCTCAGCTACTCGCTGCCAGTCAAGTTCTTGTACTTGTAGGCATGCTTGGTCTCATTATGGTGGTGTAAATTGTAATCCTTAAACACAGCAACATACTCCCAGCAGACTAAGCACACAGCAGTAGCATTGACTTCAGTAAATAAATACTGTCTTCAAATCCATGCTTTGTTGAAATTCTGCATTCTGCATCAATCTTTCTCTTTAATCTAGGATGACCTCCTTGTGCGCTAACAGTAAAGCCACAATGCATATCCTGTGTTCGCCAACTGGGCACACCCGGGGTGTACATGACGCGTAGTGTGTGTCTCTAAAGCCATTCCCCAAATTCAGTGTGGACGTAATCGGGGTTATTTCAACTGCGCACAATCCACACGTTGCTGTTCACACATTCAGACTAAGTGCTAAATGAATAGTTTTGGTGACAGTACTGAGAGGTGGGGGGTGACTCTTAATGGTTAATTAATAGCTTGATGGTTCTAATGCAAAGCTAACAAACAAATGAGCCGACTCCTTCACGTAGACGTTGACTATTGCGCTAATATTGAAACAACAGTTATTCATAACATGTGAGAACCTTAACCAAACAGGTTAAAATAAAGTTTAAACAGTACGAGGGTTCAGTTCCAGACGCATGGCGTTTACATCATGAGCTTAATTGAAACCCACTGTTCAACACAATCAAGGCACGCAGATACAATCGGTGCACAGTGCAAATCTCAGTGCATGTGTGAAAGTGGCTTTAGTGTATGTCTCTGAAAGAAACTGGTGATCATCTAGGGTCCACCACACCTCAAGCCCAAAGCAGCTGGGAAAGTCTCCAGCCCCTCTGACCCAGGACAGTGTAAGCACCAGAAAATAAATGAATGTGGGCACAGGTTTGGCCAGACATTCAGTCAACAGTTTAAATACCTTGTGCTGTTCTCCTGACAATCTGTTCAAAGCATTATGCTCTGTTTTTCCTTTTTTGACTATTAATGTTTATTGTGATTAAGTGCATCTGCTCAACCGACTGTCCGTCCGTCACTTTCATGATTTCTGTGGCCTTCGTTACATTACTTTCTGTCTCTCCCAAAGTGCTCTGCAGTTTCCACTGTGATGCCATGCTTAAACGTTGTGGCTTTTGAGCAGTGGAGCTTCAAATTGGCTTTGGTTGCTTCACGTCTGGAGTTTTGAAAGGTAATAGACATGCAAATAGCCCAAGTGTGTGCACATATCTCGAGTCGAGTCGTGTCCCGGCGCTCGGTCAATAACATTATGGAAATGTGCCATGGCTTCTCGGGTGCTGGCTGTTTGAGTTGGATAACAAGGCGTTCCAATGAGCCTGTTAGCGCAGTACAGTGACAGAATGAGGTGTTTGTATTGTCACACACTGTATCACAGAGTACAGCCGCGGGGGTGGGGAGGGTTGCGACATAAAGGAAGAAACACAGAGAAGCGGTGATCAAAGTTTTCCACACTGCTGTTCTGTGTTTACCAAAGCCGAGGTGTGCAAACACATCCCCGCCCTTCATTTCCGCTCCACATTTTTAAACTGTCAAAGCCTCAGTTCTGATGAGCAATTAAACTCACCAAACGAAGATCACACTGAGCCCTGTATGAACAGTCTTCTCATAATGGAGCTCTGTGCACTCAGTCTGCAATCTGTCCTCTACTGACTTCAATTCTGTCACCCTTTATGGTCAAAAACATGTCCTCTGACTTCTCTAAAGTTGTAAATAACTATTAAAATAAAATGCTTGTCTTAAACAAACATTTATAATAAATATGTGTCAATGTTACAAGTCAGCCAAATATGTTTTTCATATATTTGAATCTAACTCATACTTTATGTATTGTATTTTTTTATACATTATTTATTATGCAATCTATTTGTGTTTATTATGTTGCTGGATCTATAGATGTTGTGGGTGCACGTGGCAGAGTGGTTAGCACTCCTGCCTCACAGCAAGAAGGTCGTGCTCAAACATTCTCTCGGCCGACTCCGGTCTTTCTGTGAGGAGTCTGCATGTCCTCCACGTGTTACTGTGGGTTCTCTCCGGGTACTCCGGCTTCCTCCCACCGTCCAAAGACATGCATGTACAGGTTAATTGGTAACTCTAAATTGTACCTAGTGAATGAATGTGAGAGTGAATGGTTGTCAGTCAATGTTTGTCTCTATATGTCAACTCTGCAACTAACTGGCCACTGTCCAGGGTGTACCCCGCCTCAGGCCCAAAGCTGCTGGGATAGGCTCCAGTCACCCGCGACCCCTAACGGAACAAAGTGGTAGAAATTGAATGAAAAAAAAATGAATGAATCTATAGATGTGTTGTTTGTAGAAGGCATTTTGATGACAAAACCTTTCCATCTACAAGGACCTGCTTACCTCATGGTTCCTAAACTGACATAAGGGATGATAAAACTTTCATGATTTGTTTTCCCCTTAAATAGGACATTTACAAAAGAACCCTACCTTAAATGTGGTAGAGCAGTACCAGGAGTTAACAGTCCTAAGTGCTCCAATGCTAAAAGGTTCTTTGGTATGGATGATCAAATGTGAGGCTTTGTGTTCACAATGCTCAACATTTACTAATGTAATCCAGAAGAGGTCAGTGCAAAGTCTCTTAAACCAAGGGGTGGAGACACTGAGTCCTATATGTATGGAACTCTGTGATTGGTCATTCAAGAACTTACAACAAACTAAAACTGTAAATTTCTTCTGGAATCTAGATGTGGCCCAGTGTTACTTGTGAAAGCACCAAAAAGTCTGATTATACTGTGGCTATAGGGCATGCACGTCTAGAATAAAAAGTTTTTTTTTATTACTTTTACAATATTTGGGGAAGGTAGAAGAAGACTTTGCAAAGCACACAAAAATATTTAATATTGAAAGGTGTTTCTTTTGTCTCAGCAGTCTTTAGCAGAATCCTGCATGAGCCAGGTTCTTAGATTACAATAAGCTGCTCTTCTGTCCAAATGTGTCTGTTCACTTTAAAAACGTAAGAAATAAAGTCAGGTTGTATGTGGAGCATATTTGCTTAATTGCCTTGGCATAATTATTGCTGTTCTCAAGACAATTGGTCCCCAGCAGAAGGCTGTTGTGCCACTTTGATGCTGTGTGTAAGAATAGCGTCCAATGGGAGGTTTGAACATCTGTGTCTCGGAACTGCCTAAGCCCAGGAGACGGCTCAGAATAAATGGGTTGCCTATGCATAGTTTTCCTCCGCAGGTAGGTAGATGCTCAAAAGCAAATCATATATAATATATATTTATATGTAACATATGGTTAACCTGGCAATAACTCCTACTTTTGTACAGCAGATTGGACTCATTACACTTGAATAGAATTGTGCTGCATAATTGTGTCGTCCTTTATGGAAGCATGCACTTTTAAAGAAGTACAATGTTTCCTGTATGACAGTCTCAGCTGCTCAGTCCCAACTGGGTCCATTCTTTTCCTGAATTCACAGCTCCACAGTGCCACAGCCAGACCACAAGACTTTGTACAAGAGAGGGGAAAGTTGTAAAAATGTTTATGATAAATCTATTTGAATCAAGAATTTATTCTAAAAATGAAAAATACAAGGAATTGATGTGAATGTAATGTCAGAGTTCATCAAACTTATACTGATTGTCTAAGCTGAATTATGGTTATGGCATAAATGATCACTATGTCCTGTCTAACCTGATGTATTAACCTACAGTCAAACATGAAAGTCTGATAACCATCAAAAAAAGATGTCCACTGGTGTTAGTCATGACATTGGTGAGTCATGTCCAGCAACAAATAAACTGCCTCACCCACATTTTTAATGACCCCCCTCCTATTCTAAATCTATTTTCACTAAATAAATCCTACCTGACCAATCAGTTACATTCAGAGGTAATTTAACCTGGATCCACTTCTTCCACCTCCTAGAGATTTTTTTATTAATAAGTCAGTTTATGCAAACTGAAAACTATTGTTTTACTCTGCAGTAAAAGCCGAAAAGTCCAGCTGTAACTGCCATTTAATTGCCCTATAGTAAGGACAATATCAGTGAATAGGAGAGCAATGGGCGGAAGTTGTCCATATTTATACAGTCATTGGTCCAAACACGTGCATGCATAGGTCAATTGGCAACTCTAAAGTGTCCCTAGTGAATGAATGTGAGAGTGAGTAGTTGTCTGTCATTGTCTGTCTCTAATTTTAACTGTGCAGGGTGAAGCCTGCCTCAGGCCCAAAGCAGCTGCAATAGGCTCCAGTCACCCTCGACCGCTAACGGCACTAATTGAAAGGAAATTAATGAATGTTTTAAATCACAATTATTTTACGTTTTTGGCACCAATCCTTATGTTCCATTTGTAGTTGAAAATCTTTCTTTGGGAGAATGGGCTGGATATGATTTAAATTGGTGTTTGATTCAGATATCTATGAACAGATGACTCATTTAGGTCATGTTTTCAAATAAAATGTAATCTATAACCTATTGCTATGGTTACAGATATTTATAGTTTAGATTTGTGCTTATCACCAAAGAGATCTTCCAAATTTTCCATTTTTTAATGAGTGTAATAACTTTTACTGCATATTCAGTTTAATGCGCCCTGTGCCCATTCATACTCCCCACTTAGTACCTGCCTCCTGAATGCATTAATGGATATGTTGTTAGTCATAATTTCAAATGCGGACATCTATGAACGATGGAATTGAGTAGTCTGAGGCTGTTACATTGATACTGTTTGAATATCCTTCTTGACTCATTTTTCTTATTTTTCTGTTCAGCAGGCTGTAACAAGTCTTGTTTATCCTCCACAGGGTTTAGTCTTGTTCCTGAAAGTGAGCTCGAGTGAATGGCGATAAGCAGCAAGGTACAATTAGTCACTCGACCGTCTCTGTTTGCCTCCTTAGACCAATTAAGCTGTATTCTGCTTGTTTTCCTTTCCCTGTGCATCTAACCCCTGCTCCTCACTCACTGGGGATGAGACCCACACTTAAGTCTGGCCAGAGTGTTTCATTCGATGAGGATTTGTCAGTAGCATGACCGTGTAGCCTTCCCAGCAGCACAACAATTGCATCGGATTCAAAAGTGGTATATAGGCGAAGGGCTGTGGAGGCTTTTTCTTATAAGATAAGAAAATATCCTTAGTTTTATACAGCCTGGATAAAGTACAAACCAAGCATTAGCTACAGAATGAAACATTAAACAACTAATATTAAACGGTTTGGTTTGAACAAATGAAGACTTTTTTTAATCCAATTATATTGAAATGTACAGATTGCCAGAAGATAATCAGAGAAACAAAGGAAGCGAATGGACAACCAAATGGGCCATAGCACATTAGCCAAGCCCCCCCCAAAGAAATGCTGCATTTTTTATTATAACAGGCCCCCAACTTTATTCATTTATTTTCTGCCGCTTCTACTTAACCAAGTTGCAAGGGACTACTTTGGGCTGAGGTGGCTAGGGGTCGCCTTTAAGCGAACTCATCAAGTGTGCCTTGTCTGCCTGTGTGTAACCAAGGCAACAGGAAATGAACATTTCTAAAATAATTTGCATTGTACATGCCATAATCAGCAAAAGAAAAAAAAAATCAGTTTTGCAGTATCTTAAAAAAAGGCATATAATGCAGTACTATTACTATAGTGGCTGACAGCCTCTGTTTGACTAATTAGTTCATGGGTCATTTCAGACTGAAAATTAGAGTAAACGCTGCTTGATGAATATGTGTTATTCTCAATTGTAACAAAGTCATCTTAAAAGACAAAAGGACTCTAATGTCTACAGTCCTTTCAAACGCAAGCCATGTATCTGATGTGTTGATGTACTGGTTTGTTTTAAGAAAATGCAACAGCAGGCTGTCCCAATCAGAAGGGAATAGTGTGTAAAAGCTTAAAACTCAAAATATCCAGGTCAGACTATCAACTAAAAGCGGCAGCTGAGTGAGTTGTGGGTGTGCACTGCCTCCTCTTTTAATGTCTTGGCTCGATCCTATCTATTTTATTACAGGCCAATTTATTTCAAATTCTTACCGATTGTTGATTCTATTTAGAGAATCTCAGAAGACAATTTAATCCAGTAAAAACTAACTAACTAATTAAAGTTAGTTAGTTAAACTCAAGTTATTAGCACTGGCCATCGACCAAGGTGACTCATTTTGATATATGAAGGATTACCAGTTCTAACATCCAGGACGAGCAATAACAGAAAGGGTAAAATATGTCTGCTTTAAGATGAAAAAAATGTTAGCAGCCTGCTGGACCTAAGTATAATACAAGGAAAACAAATCTTGCAAAATATACAGTTATGTTCATACGTTTACATACCCTAGAAGATTCCAAGAAGAATTTGACCATTATAAGATAGTAACACAAAAACTTTCACTCATACCTGCTGATGTAACGTTCCTTGATGTTTTTTTTTTTTTAAACTCAGCAACACAATCAAATAAACAGACATAACACATCAGATTTTCTGTTTGAAATAACAATTAACATGATTGCTTATTCATCAGCATTGTAATGGCACTTCCATTTCACATTATTTGTCCATTATTCAAATATAAATAAGAAAATATACAAACAAAAATGCTGTCTATTAGAGTGTGACTGGATTGTATTGTACATCTACTGTCATTGAAACTTACTTTTGTATGTTTCAATGCATTTCAAATGCCTTAAAAGATAAATAATCTCAGGTTCAGCCTAAAGCCTGGCATTAAATACACATTTCAAAAGCTGCCTTTTTAAAGTTTACAGTGTATTTAGTGATGTGCATGTGAATCAAAACACTGGCATTTGCATATAACAATAGAAGAGTAATTATGAATACACAATGCAGCATTATATCTGTGCGTACATGCAGAAACATTAATACACCAGAACAGCCCTTACTTGTGAAATTACAAGTTTTCCTCTTTACATTCAGTATAGCTCCCAGATGAGCATCCCCAGAGCCCCATTTAAAGAACTGCACATCCCCTTATTTTGTGTAAAATGCGTTGTTCTTTACTCAATATCTGTCCCAAAGCAGGATCTTTAGCAGAATACACAATGTTATGGATAATTGTTTGTTCCACCACCAGTGTTTACTGAAATAAAAATTTTAACAAGCCATTGGAGACGTTGGGAACATAATGAAGTCCTGCAATAAGTGAAGTTCATAGGCACCAGGTGTGGTGCATGTTTTCTTGACTAGATCTTGTGATTTTGAGCAGACATTATCAGGGCATTCACCAAAGAGGTAAGTAAAATTAATATATTTGCTGCATGCTAAAATAACTTTAGGTATGATGGTAGTAAACTGTGGACAGATATTAAAGAATAGCTTAGTAATAACCACATGTTATAGTGTCAATAAGATTGTACCATTGGATAATCTGGAATTTCACTTACACTCTGGACTTGTTGTACAGTCCTAAAGCCATCTGCACAAGACTCACTGCTCAGTGGCGCCCCAAGGGGTGGCCACCGCATGTGTAATACGATAGTTAATTGACATGTCTGTAATGTTAAAGTAATTTGCACTGACCAAGGGTCAGTGAATGCGCCACGAATTCCGGTCACGCTCTTTCTCTTCAGAAGAAGGCATCAGGCACGGCACTAAAGCAGCAATAACACCTCATTTATCACCGAAACATGTCCACTTTGAATTGTGGTTGGCCACCCCTACATTTTCATATGGCCACCCTAATTTAAACATTCTGTGAGTGCCAATGTCTTTGTTATGCTGTTTAAAGCGTCATTTGCCGTTATGGTGGTTGTGAATTAACAATGGCATAGAAAGAACCTTTTCAACATTTCAAAGCATGTGGGTTTCAGGTTTTTCTGTCTGGCAGACTTGTGATCAGAAATGTTAGCATCAGAGTTGCACTCACAAATGAACAAATCCCAACAGCTCAATTTACAATGAATTTAACCAATCAATGTAAGGAACAACAATTGACCAAATTTAATTGGTAAAGATTTGACAAACTGGGTACCAGTAACTGATACCATAGTGACCTGTCCTGTACCATGTGGCTTAAACCACATGTATAATAATGCCTGGATGTGGAAATAGGGTATTGGCCCAAGGTCTACCTTTAGTCCCAGCCTGTCTCAGTGTGGATCCCAGTTTCTTCATTCCAACACTGAAAGTAAGTAGAGTGGACCCAGAGCACGTCATTAAACTGTCATTAAAACACCATTATCATTAAAGAAGGATCGGTGGTTCCCTGAACTATGCAGCTGATGAAGAACCACAAACCACCAAAGTCCAGTAAAGCCACTGTCAGTCCAGGACAACAGGCTGCTTTTATGTCTGCAAATATGCAGACAGATGCCCTGTGGTCTCCTTTTAGTAACATGACCATTTACCAGCTCAGATCTAGAGAGGGTCCCTGTGCTCCTGAGGGGCTGCCCACTGCTCCACTGGATCGATTAAATGCGGAGAATGAATTTCCCCACGGGGGCAATCAAGTGTAATTTAGGACAACTCTGTTATAAAAACACTATGAACAAAATATGAACACATGCCATTATTTGCAGGTAACAAAAAATAAAAAAGACAATTCCCATGAAGTGGCCTTTCTGCAGATGTTCTATTACGTGTTAGACATCACCATGGAAACAGAATTTAACACAGATCAAAGACAACATGACTAATTAGTAGTTTTTATTTATTTTTCACACTCTTTCCTTTCTGTGTCACACCTCCTTTGCTCTCAGTGGCAGTCAGAGCTGTGTTATTGTCTGATGGTGAGCTGTCACTCCTGCGGCGCTCATTAGCTCCTGTACGTTCCGTGCTCCTTACTCTTTGATCGCTCCAGGAGATCCTGTGACAATTCCTGCCACATCAGGTGCTTCCTCTGCCTGTTTCTCATGGAAGCATGTAAACTCACAACTCAGTGTTGGTTTTCAGCATGTTCTTCTGAAGCATAATTCATACATGTTTTTTTTATTCATTCATTTTCCACCACTTAGTCCCGTTAGGGGTCAGGGGTGACTGGAATCTATCCCAGAAACGTTGGGCCTTAGGCAGGGTACACCCTGGACAATAGCCAGTCAGTTGCACGGCTGACACTTAGAGACAGACAGTGACAAACAACCACTGACTCTCACATTCATTCACTAGGGACACTTTGATGCCTCCTGGGTACTTTTAGCTGATAGCATCATCATCATACATCGCCATTTATGTACACTGAAAAAAGTATCAGTCCTAGAAGGTCCTGCTGGGCATTCAAGGTAAGATGACGTAGTGCCACCCACACTCACACTGTCTTCTATCAGACAAATACAATGTAAACCATGCTAAGTTGGATGCATGTTCTATTCCTAAGTGAATGTCTTCTAATGCCCAGCAGTTGTAACTTGAGGCTGGTCTTGTATGGATCACACAAGGATGAGTAGTTTTAATATTAGCTATTGTGAAAAAAAGGTTAAAGTAAAAGCATCTGGATTCAGTTTTCAAGGTTAAGATGTTTCATCTCTAATCTCTAAGAGACTTTATCAATTCTGAGATCAACTGGTAAGAGAGCTGAGCTTATATCTCTAGAGGGAGGAGTTTCCCCTGAAACCAAACCTGATGGACCAGGCTGTTCTGATCTCACTGTCGTCAGCCATGAAAGGGAAGTGTGACTCCTGATGTGAGAGTCGTTAAGGCTCAGGAGAGTCGTTAGTGACACTGTTCTATTCAGGTGCTGTGTTTGTGTTCTAGGGTGAGGCTCTTTTGTTTTAAGTTTCAGAACACTGTTATAAATACTAGGCAACATGAATCTGAGGCCACCTCCTCTGTTCAAGGGCTTTTCCATTTTCACAAAAATGGCTTCCTTTACCCCTCTCTAAAACCATCTGGCCTCTCTGGCCAAGATTCGGACATTGCTGTCCTCAAAGGAATGAGGTGGAGGTGGACTGCAGACTCAGGTCCTCCAGGATTGGCTCTTCTGTGTTGATACATCCTCTTGTGAAGCTGTTGTTTATGTCTGTGAAGGTTCTCAGTCATCCAGGACATCTTGAAGCAAAGGTTTGAGTAAAAGCATCTGGACTTAGTTTTCAAGGTGAAGACGTTTAGTCTCTATTCCAAGAGTCTTTATCAATTCATAAAGTCTCTTGGAATAGAGCCTGTTAGAGACTGTTGTTTAGTTTCACCGACATAACTGTCACTGCACTCTTCACTGAACTGAATGAACTGCAAGAAGGTCCTGGGTTCAATTCCCATCCAGGACGGGGCCTTTCTGTGTGGAGTTTGTATGTTCTCCCTGTGTCTGCGTAAGTATCCCCTACCACCAAAAACATGTACAATATAGGACTACAGATGGAAATTAGCTGTTAAGCTATAATCTGGTACAAGCATCTCTGCTCTGGCTTACATTAACATTTACATTTACATTTATTCATTTTGCAGACGCTTTTATCCAAAGCGACTTACATTGTTCTAATGTAATTACCAGTGTTACAGCCACGGGAGGCAAGGTGGGTTAAGTGTCTTGCCCAAGGACACAACGACAGTTTGAAGTATGGGGAGAGCGAGAATCGAACCCCCTACCTTCCGGATGAAGGACGACCGCTCTACCCACTGAGCTACTAATCTTTTGTATTCTGTGCTGAAGAGTCCTGATGACTCCCAGCTTGTGCTGCAGTGTGTGGTGAGAATCAAACAGCAAATATTGATCTGTGTGTGTTGGCTTCTTAGAAACTTCTACTTGGAGAGTCCTCACAAATAACCACTGCACAGTCAAAGAAAGCCAGGCGGTTGTCTATGGCATCTTCACTGGTGAACTTGATGTTCTTGTCCACTGTGTTGATGTGTTCTGTGAAGGTTTCTACTTCCTGGGTTCTGATTTTGACCCATGTGTCATCAACATATCTGAACCAATGACTGGGCACTGCACCTGCCGTGTTTTTGTTTGTAGAAGTTACCTCTGAACTGGAAATAAGTAGTGTTGAAGCATATCTCCAATAAACTGCAAAAATGTTGAGGTCCGGGGTGAGGTTTGTCTTTTCCTGTAAAGAAGTGTCCTGTAGTAATCTCTTCCTTACAACCACGAGTGCTTCAATGGTGGGTCTGCAGATAAAGAGTGATGTGACATCAAAGGAAACGTCACCTTGAAAACTGTGTCCAGATGCTTTTACTTAAACCTTTTTTTCAAGATGTCCTGGATGACTGAGAACCTTCACAGACATTGGCTAATGTGTTAAAGACGTGGGTCTCATGCAGTTAGTGGAAGGCCACTTGTGTGAGTACAATGAGACTATTAACACCATTCACTGTTTCGGCAGGTCTTAGCAGTTTAAAGTAGAGTAACTGCCCTGGAAAAAACAGTGTGCCTCAATTTTTGACACACCCAGTTGTCTCAAAATAAGAGCAGTATGTGTTTAATTCTGACTTGTTCCTAAAATTGCATTTCTTACGTAGTCTAGAACAGGGCAGAGCTAACTATGTTAGGCCAGCTGCTTGAGTCCAAATCACTTTCAAGTCCTAAATGTTTGACTCAAGTTCAAGTCATAAAGAACTAGTTCAAGTTGAGTAATTGTATGTTTTTGCGCACAATTATTTTATTAATTAATAAAAAATAGACTATATTAGACAACATTTCTGTTTTTTATTTATTCAATAGTAGCAGTAGCTCAGTGGGTAGAGCAGTCGTCTTTTAACCGGAAGGTAGGTGGTTCGATTCCCACTCTCTCCACAGTTCATACTGTCGTTGTGTCCTTGGGCAAGACACTTAACCCACCTTGCCTCCAGTAGCTGTAACACTGGTAATTACTGTAGAACAATGTAAGTCGCTTTGGATAAAAGCGTCTGCTAAATGAATAAATGTAAATGTAAATGTAAACCCAATCAGACTGGTATAGTGAGCAGCTCGTTATGTTAAACTGGTAACTACAAACTATGCACTATCCCTCCATTTTGCTAATATTGTAAGTTTGATCTAAACCATGCAGTCATATCTATAGCATACCATTTTATCTACAGAGAGTGCCAAATGTTTATTGGCAAACATCCAATCTAAAATATCCAGAAGCATCTCAATCCTAAACAGATACTGGCTAATAGTTCACTTCATACACTATACTGCTCATGAGTTTTACCAGTCTTAACAAGGCCATGTTTACCACGGTGTGAGATCCTCTCTTCTTTTTATGTCTGCAATGTTTTTAAGTCTGCAAACGTCTGGGACTGAGGAGACACGCTGCTCAAGTTTAGGAATGTTGTCCCATTCTTGTCTAATACAGGCTTCTAGTTGCTCAACTGTCTTAGGTCTTCTTTGTCACATCTTCCTCTTTATGATGTGCCAAATGTTTTCTGAGGGTGAAAGGTCTGGTCATTTCAGAACCAGATCCTTCTTCTACACAGCCTTGATGATGTAACTGATGCAGTATGTGTCTGGCAGTGTCATGTTGGAAAATGCAAGGTCTTCCCTGAAAAAGACGACGTCTGGATGGGAGCACATGTTGTTCTAGAACATAGATATTCCTTTCAGCATTGATGGTGCCTTTCCAGATGTGTAAGCTGCCCATGCCACACGCACTCATGCAACTCCATCCCATCAAAGATCAGGCTTCTGAACTGAGCTCATAACAACTTGGGTTGTCCTTGTCCTCTTTAGTCCGAATGACATGGCGTCCCACTTTTCCAAAAATAACAGAGATTGTTCCAGATTATTTGAATGTTTGGATGATGTTATGCACGGTACATGATGATAACTTGAAACTATTTTTCTCTGAGAAACTCCTTTCTGATATTGCTCCACTATTTTTTGCTGCAGTGTTGGGGAAATGCCCATCTTCACTTCAGAGAGACTCTGCAACTCTGAGAGGCTCTTTTTAAACCCAAGCATGTTGCCAATTGACCTAATAAGTTGCAAATGTGTCCATCAGCTGTTCCTTATATGTACATTTAACTTGTCCGGACACTTATTTTTTTTGGAATATGTAGTTCTCATAAAATTCAAAATGAGCCAATATTTGGCATGACATTTCAAAATGTTTTACTTTCAAAATTTGACATATCATCTATGTTGTATTCTGATTGCATCATTTCATTATTTTATTCACAATTTGTACAGTGTCCCAACTTTTTGGAAATCGGGTTTGTACTTAAAATCAAGGATCTGGTTCAATACTACTCTGAAATAATAATGTTCAAGAAATAACTTATTACCAGCCATCATTCCAAGATTTTTCCAAGGTGCTTCATTTATTTGCTTCAATAAATTTATTTGCTAAATAAATAAATATGCTTCATTTATTTATTTATCATTAACATTATTTGTTATTGTCATGAAGTGTTATAAGTAGATATTTGATTATATGATTGTGAATTGTAAGGGGGTAAGGGTTATATAAGTTCACAGTTTTACCCACTCCTTTTCAGAAATTATATTATTTAATATATATGTCTGTTTTAGTATTTTTTGTATCAAAAGTATGTTTAAAAACTAAACTAAAATGTTTGCTTTACTTGTTTATTGTCTCTGGACAAAGGAGCCCCACATCTGGGGCCGAGCGATGTGCTGTGTTGTTTCACTGAGTCTACGATTCAGGTACTCGTCTCTAAGGCCAACCCTTTCAAATTCCTCTTTATCTTCACAGAGTGGGTCAGTTTCTGCCATGCTTTTCGCCCACAGTCTGGTGCAAGTCCCACTCGGTGAATATGTCGAGATGTCAGAGGCAACACACTAACCTCTGACCCACTGCTGGAGTTGCACTGTCAGTCCACTTATCTGTTAATATTAATGTCCATGATGGAAAGTGTGCCCTCCAGAGCATGGAGGCTGCCCTGGCCTCGATTTAATCATTTCTTTGTTCAGTGAATGGATAGAAAATAAGAGATGAGGAAGAAAGTATAAACTGTATGATGAAACAGAAAGTGCTAAACAGACGTCCTTTTGGTTAATAACTACTTATGATTAGTGCTCTAATGTGACATGATTTTTTTCATCCTTTACATGTGTACCAAGGGCACCATCTGCTCAGCCCTAAAAAAAGAAACCAATTTCTATAGTAATTTAATAACCTTTGGAGCAGTGTAAATGTGCATTTGAACTCTGGACCAGACAAACTGGTCCTCATAAAAATAGTGGAGCCTAGTGTTTGCATAGATGCTGTTTTAATCATAGATGAAAGCAGAAATTAACCTACTATTAAAAAAAAAAAAGATAGACACAATTTTTTTCTTTTTATTGTGGCTTCCAACAGTATTCACTGCTTCAGCAACAGCACAGACAGTTGGTGATTTCTTGGTTCAGAGGATTTGGGTTGATAAAGTCCAGTGTGAAAGAACCAAACCAACTGACACTTGAAAGTTTGCAAGTCCAAAAGATTTTCCAGAAAATGCTGTTCCTGATTTTTAGTGATTAGGAAGAAATGTGAACCCAATCTTCCAGGACATATCTACTGCCAACATCTTTGTGAAAAATCGGACAGCCGAGGTTTAGTAGAGCCTAGGGCTTTGGCAAATGTGACAGCTCTGGTAAACATGTTATGGATAAACAGCAGAGAGTGGGAAACAATCATTATCTACTTGAAGATTTTGTATACCATGGCTGTTTTAATTTTTTTGCATTGGTAAGCATTCTCAACCTGTGGTGTGAAGATACACCTTGGACCACAGCAGTGGAAGGACTAAAGTGGTGTAGTATATTTACTATAGACACACGTTCCACATGTTACTTAAACTCTATTCTCATAACCCCATAGTCCTCCAACTCTCCTCACCTTGTTGCCCTTTTTCTTGCCTTCTCCTTCTGCTCAAACCAAATATGTCCTCTGTCCTGCACACCTCATTAGGTCACATGACCTCTGCCAGTCATCATCTACTATTCACTCCACAGCTCTCTTCCTTTGTGACTTCATGCTTGTATTTTTTTACTTCTATTTCTATTCTGGTCTTGTGGTCCTGACTCCTCACCCCCCAGCTCTGCCCCCCCAGTCTCATCTACAATCTATTATTTATGGTTGTGTGGAGCAGGAAATCGTCTGACAGCAGTCAAAGGGGAAAAAAATAATGTTCTTAGTAACCAGATATTTCAGAGGTTGGTGATCTTGGAACATCTAAATCTGTCATAAACTTGAAAAAAGTCTGTGTGATTAGTTGAGATAGGCAGGAAATTAGGCAGACATATGCAGAAGAATAGAATACAACAAAATTTGACTACTGCTGTGTCACTTAATTTCAAACCATTCAAAATAACTATAAGAATGCGTTAGCTGAATATTTTCTAGCATTGACTTTTTTTTTTGCAGTGATGGAAAAATCTGAATGCCCTCTCTCATTTTTTGGGTGCAAAAGTACATATTAATTAGCAATTATCTTGAATCTTCTCGATTTTGTCACGCTGCATTCAGTTACAAATATGTCACAGTGAGTAGTTTCTTCAAACCACCAAATAGTTCTGATATTGTTAATAAAGGTGAAAAAAGAAATGAGGCAGTGGAGGATGAAGAACAAACAGACACTGAACAGGACAGACAGACAGATCTACAGAACAGCCGCTGAATCATATTGTGTTATATACTGCATTCCATACCTGCCTGTTCAGAAAAGAAATTCTGCTTTGTGTTGAACATGAAGTGCCATTTTTGTTCATCTGTTGTTCATAAATAAAATGAATAATATGTCCTCTGTCTTGTAGCCTTATTTCTTAAAAAGTGAGTTAAACAAAAAGTTATCATAAGTATTAATAAAGTATGGAAATTACAGGTTATAATTAGGGAAGATCATTTTCCACAAATATTATATTTGAATACTTAAGCTCAAAATTAAATTTCAATTCAAACAACTTAAAGTTACAGGCACCATCCTGTGTTTTGTAGCTGAAAATTAAACAATGTTTGCTATTGTGATAACTGCAGAAATTTTGCACACAATGAGCTGATTTTGTAGTAATTCCAAACTTTGCTGCGTTTAGAGAACGCCATGACATTCATGAACTAACTGAATCTTTCCAACAGCTCTTTAAGATGAACGATGGGAATTGAGTCACAGTTAGGGTACGAACCGTTCCTCTTCTTCTCACAGATCCTCTGCTCCTCTGAGTGAGTGGACAGGTGTCTCCTCCTCCGCCTGCTCTCTGTGTGTTGACGTGACTCAGTGAGCGCTGTGTGGACTTCTTTTACTGCAGTTAAGCAAAACACTGCCATTTGCAATTATTTTAAACTTTAATCAGTAAAATTCATATATATATATATATATATATATATATATATATATATATATATATATATATATAGCAGTGTGAATATTTGAATATTAAAGTAATTGTGCCTATCCCTAATAATAATAGATTATAATAAAAATTTTACTGTTTTTCTGTTCGTTGAAATAACGGAGGGTGATCAAATCTAGCGCAACCTTTGAGCTATACATAAATCTTAATCTATATGTATAAACATAGATAAGCACAACTGGCAAATGGCAGTGATTTTATATAACACTTTTCCACCAAATAGGCTCTCAAGGTGCTTTACATTAGTACAATGCTACAGTTAGTATAGTCTGACAGTGGCATACGGAGGTGATACGTGTACCAAGATCAGATGAATTGCACACGTGAATAAAGTTTACGGTGTTACTTAAAGGTTATTTTTTTCTATTGAGGAGCCTGATGGCTTTATTCTGCTTTTTCTGCTCTTCCAGAAGGCAGGAGCATAAAAAGATTGTGACCAGAATAGGAGGAGTCTCAAGTAATCCATTTAGTTCTGGAAAGGCACCTGGAGCTGGCGATGTCCTCAAGAGAGGGAAGGGACCAACCAATTGTTTTTTCAGCTGTTTATTACTCTCTGCAGCGTGTGTTTGTCTCTGACAGAGCAGCCAGCATACCACACAGACACAGAGTATGCCAGCACACTCTCTATTGTGGACCGATAAAATGTTTGTAGCAGTTTCTCCTCCAGTTTGTTCCTCCTGAGAACTCTCTGGAAGTAAAGTCTTTAATGGGCCTTTCTCACCACTGTATTTGTGTTGAAAGACCAGGAGAGGTCATCAGAAATGCACGTCCCCAAGAATTTGAAGGAGGAGACTACCTTTACACAGCCACCTTTGAGTTGGAGAGGAGTCGGCACGTCTTTGTTTCTTCTAAATTCTATGGTAACCTCCCTGGTTTTCTTTATATTAAGGGACAAGTTATGTCTCTCACTCCGTTCAGCCGGCCACTGCACCTCGTCCCAGTAGGCTGTCTCATCGTCACTTGCTATGAGGCCCACTAAGATGGTGTCGCCAGAAAATTTTATGATTCAGTTTGTGAAGTGTGTGGGGGTCCATTCGTGGGTTTAGATGGAGAACAACAGCACACAGCCCTGAGTGTGGTAATGGAGGTCATTGGTCATACAAAATAGAAATGTGAACATAGAAAAAAGGGGTGCCCAAACCTTTCCCTTGGAGGGCCAAAATGGAAATGCACTAGTGGGCCACATGTAATTGAAGAAAATACTCTGCTTTATTATGTTTTGAAGAGGTAGCGCCTAAATGGAGCCCTGTGAACTTTACCTGTTTGACCCGGACCTTTCAAAAATTTGACTGCACTAACTGTGGAAATGTGCACACATGCACAAACCTACCTAAGTTGTTTTATAGTGTATTATGTTTTTTAAGACCCTTTGAAGTTGACAACCATTGGTGGTTTAATTTTCATACAAGATCCTAGTGGCTCTGTATTCCACTTGTTTTTCATAATTTGGTTTTCTCTTACGCTAAAGTCTGAAATTAAATGGCTGAGCAGGTGGCTTGAAGTAAAAATGTGTAGACCTGAAGAATGGAATAAAAAAGAAACTCTATTTTTCACAGACAGATGAAAGAACAGCAGTTTCTAATGCCCCCAAGCTTTAGTCATAGTGTCTGAACATGTAAAAATAGTGGATTCTATTAGCAGTCTCTGTAAAAAAAAAGGAGCGAAGGGCAAAGGAAAGACAGCCAGGACAGACGGTGGGATTAAAGATAACACACACCATTATCCTTATGAAGCAGATCTGTAAAGGACAAACAAATATCTATGCTGGCTAACTAAGAAGGCTGAGATAAGAGTGCAGTGAGGCCCAGCAGGCCTGGCTGCCCATAGTGATGACCGTGGAGCCAGTGAACAGGACACAAACAAACAGCACGGGCCTTATCATGCGCCGCAGTCCTCTGAGCGTCCTGTTATTTCTGGGATCTATACAGACAACAAAAAGTCAAGGTTTTTGAGGATTTTCTCTGCCGCTCATCAATCACCAAGCACAAAACACCTTTGGCTTTTGTGTTCGGGCATGCTTCTGTATTGTGTTGTTGTGACCTTATTTAACCTTGAGGTTATTTTTTTTGTCTTTTTTCATTTTGAAGTATTTTGGTGATATGACTTCTACAGAAATTCCGATTTTGGTACTAGAACACACACTTAAGCCTCATTTACAGAGGCACAGGTCTACTACATACTGTGCCACAATTTAATAATTGGCTTGTGGCTGGTTCATACTACTCTATTCAAAAGGTGCATCGACACACTGCAGTCTGTTTGGATGATAAAGACTCAAGTACTTATCATCTTGAGTACTTTTTTGTTTGAGAAAAAAAAAATTGAGAATTAAGTAAGGAAAAACAAAAATTTAAAGGCAAGAAGAATGCTAGTGTTTGTGGTTTTATACTGTATATTGTCTGTGATAAGGCTTTCTTTGTAGATTGAAAACATATTGACTGCCTACATTACAGTTATGAGAGTCATGACAAAAGACTCTATTGCTTTATAGCAAGTTCTTTATGCAGCCTGACTTTAAAAAACCAAGAGCGTTGACTTATGGGACTGTATCGTCTCCACAGTGGGTGTGTCTAAGGAGGCTGCTGGCAGTCAGACGTCTCTCATGGTTCAACCCATCTCTCCAATCCTGGCCAAGGCTCTGCTGTCCTCTCCATCCACAGACCAGGGTGACTCCTGTGCGCCACTTGCCATGCCCCCTGACGCAGGTAAGAACCATTCCACGCCTGTTACTCAAGCAATCAAAACATATTAAAGAAATGTGTTGATCTGTAAATCAGACAATAGTTTATATTCATACTTAAACCGGTTAGATGATATTTTAAACAAAGATTAGAAATTTCTTGTCCCAATCTTTTACTCCTTTGAGATGAAACAGAAGCAACACACAGCACAGATTAGAAATGCATTTAATTCTCTGTACTAAGAAGCAAGATTTTTACTCTGTTAGGGAACTGTACATGTGCATTCAATCCAAAAAGACAAGAGATGCAGAGAGAAAACACAACTGCCCATAGAGAATCATGACAATTTATTTAGTTTATCTGCATTATTTTATAGTTTAGGTTTAGGTTTGGTTTGTTTGGCTAGGTATACTGTGAAAGGAAACCAAACCAACTATTAGTCACTAGTTGAACCGAGTGTACTGACCATTAAGTGTGAAAAGATCCGTTTGTATTTGTCCATTATTCTAAAAGTAGTCAAACCCTCCTGTTATATCAGTCGGACTGTGGTGAGTCACTGGGCTCATAACCTGGAATCTTTTTACATGACTCATCCGTGTGCCCACTCTCCTCGTCTGCACTTTCAACACTCGCTGGAAGTTTTCAAAGCTCCACACGGTCTGCACCTCTCACCTCCTCTTCCTCTTCATCTCACAGAACACTCAAGCCAAGTACAATTGCACAGAATAAAAACTGACAGCAGCCGTTTCCTAGAACACTCGAGGATGTAATGATTGCATAAAGTAAGCACATGCCCTTTATCTACATTTGTACATTCTATTACAATAATATTTAAGTTACAAAATGTCCTGGGGTTTTATTTATAAAAGTGTAGAAGGATTTGCACGAAATGTGCTCATGTGCTCAAAAGGAAATATCCAGATTTATAAAACTCAGATTATAAAGCCTCTGCAGGAAATTGCCATAGATTGTAAATAAACATGGATGTAATCCGCCCATTGGTCCCCTATTCACCGATATTGTTGTTATGAAATTGCAATAAAATGGCGGTTACATCCGGGATGTTGGGCTTTTACTCCATAGTAAAACAATATTTTTTAGATAGCATAAATAGAAGTATTAATCAAAAATTTACCCCAACCCCTTCCCCCCAGAGTTGTCACGTAGTAAAAACTTAGCTCTAGAGACCGGAGCCATCTTTAGTACCAGACTGTAAACATGATTTTTACACTTGGCAAAGTCGCCATTGGGTTTCTCTTTTAAATCCGCTTTTGGAGCCTGCCCTCTGGTGGACGTTGGTATATTGCTGTATTTTGTCGTATGGCAGCGCCCTTACTTGAGGACCGTGTAAGAGGTTTCATGAGAGGCTTGGAAATTACGCACCTGTGTAGATGTTTATTACAAAGGGCTGCTGTTTGGACTTAAACGATTACAGTGAAACAGTTCCAAGTCTTCAGACTGTGTGCATATACCTGGGTCAGAGATAGCCTGTTTACTCTATAATACACCAAACCAGTTAGTGTATGGAACACACCTTGTTCTGAGTTCAGAGTTACTTGCAAAAACAGGCTACTCAAAGTTTAATAAAAATGACTAGGACAGTAGATGGACTGAGGTAATGAGGCTTGCTGAGGTAACATTTAGTGCTATAACCAACGTGTGCATTTAGACAGGCTTTATATGACATTGCCCTTTAACCATTCTCTTATATTTGTATCATTATTTTATCATCCTTATCTCTTACATTGTGGCGTTTAATCACTTGAACTATTTTTATCCCAGCTCAGTCATTGCTCTGAAATGTGACCTGCTCTGGTTCAGTCCCTGTGGTCCGGTCAGCTTTAATGAGAGGCTCTTCTCATTAACCTTTTAGAGAATGAGGTGAGAGAAGAGAAGGTCCACACACTACACAGAGATGGAAGTAACGGCGTTTATGATTGGCATGTCCTAATCCTTCTGTTCAAGTCCAGACGAAGACACTGCAGAGCCTAATGTCAGGGATGGTATTCTATGTGGAAATCCTCCCACGAAAAGAACACAAATACATGCTGAACTTTCAGTGTAAGGAAATGCATCTCCTGCAATAAGTAACATGTAAGAAAGATTTATTATTTATTTAATAATTGGCTCAACAGTACATTGGTACTGAATACGGTATGCAGTATCATTCTTAAAAGCCAAATATGTGGCTGTTTCAAGTCAAATAACTAAAAGCTTGGATTAAAGTGCTTTATTATTACTGAAATTAAGTCACTGATATTTCTGTAAATTGTCCTGTTTGTAAACTTTGTTAAATTCAGCGCTCAGGAGGGGTAAGCTGCTTGTTGTAGTTCATCTGCAGGATGTTTAGTTTTATTAAACCAATGTGTATTAACATAGTTTCCCCCATTGGTTACTGCTGAGGTTCGAGCAGTATGATTGTCAAAACACATACGTTGCTCCTTTCCTTAATCAATAAGGAACCTCCTAACCTCTTGTGGGTCTCATGAAGTTGTTCACAAAGGTTAAGGAAGATGAGTTAGGAACAGGAATCAAAAGCTGTATTTAGACGGGGGCCTAAGACATGACTGAGAACATGACTGAGTGACTAAGACCATTGGAAGAAATACCAGAGGACTGTTGGTCCAAACTTATGAAAGGTTTGCATGATGGATTCAGAATTTAAAAAAAGAAAAAAAAAAGATAGTTTTCATGATAAAAGAAGTTAAAATGAATAAGTCTAAGACCACGTCAGACAGTTCAAGAGGCCTCAACACCACTGTGCCCGTAGGTTACAGTTCATTTTATGGTCTAACTGTGGGATGGATTTAGAATTAAAGCTAATTCCTGCTTTGGCACAATTTAATCCCACTTATCTCTGCCCTTTTTGTCCTCCACCCCTCTGTCTTTTACCCACAATTTTATAAATTTCTTTTGCAGCATCTCTGCTCTAATTTCTGTGTATGGTCTGTCTATTTCCATTTATCCTACAATAAATCCGAGCAGCTGGTCAGTGACTGGAACAGTGCTTTCTGCTGTTACTCGTGTTGCACAGATAACAGTCTCACACAGTTTATCAGGTTTGATCCACACGATGTGGCCCAGGCCTGTCAGGCGATCAATGGAGCACCTCCAAAAAGCACTGGCTGCACACATCGATCTGTACGAGCTGGGGGTAGATTGTCTCTTGTCACTCTTAGCTCCGGATGTGTTTTCAGCTGTGACGCTTAAGCATCCACCGCTGTTTGGCTAGAAAAGATAGTGTTTTTTTAAGTCACATATATTTGTTATTTGCAGCTAGACATTTTCTGTGTTATGTATTTTGAAAACAATTCAAGGTTTTCTCAGTGGCATGTCTTTATTTTTTAATGTCACACAGATAACCATACTTGTCAGTGTACTTTTGCAGTCATTTATTTTTCTATTTTGACACTGAAACCACAATTTAAAAAGGAGGCCAATTTTGTTTTTGGTAGAAATAAGAAAAATACAGGAATGGCTTTACTTTGGTTTGATAATATACAGTAAAGTAGCCTACTTTTATGATGTTCAAAACGAGAATATTGAACTACTTTCAAATGTGGTCTGCGTGATCTACGTGGAGAAGGCAACATGGAGGAAACATCTGAATCATCAATTTTCCTGAATATAAACCAGTCTCTCATTATTTATGTGACCTTTAGTGCATGCCTGTTTATGCATATGGGCTAAATCCAAACATGTTTTTAGAAACACTAAACTGTCCCTTTATGTCTTTGTCTTATTCGGGCTTATTACTTCATTCCTTTAAACTATGTCAAGAGCCAGTGGAGAAACATTTTAGATCTCTTCGAGGCAACTACTGCTTCAACATTGTGTCAAATGCTGGTCCAATTTTGGCAGAACTAGTCCAATCTAACAAGACAGGCAAATGTGTAAAGTGTTCTGTCCAGCCAATAGTCCTGCAGCAAAGGTAAAGTGCTTCTATTACAGTAAATAAGTTCTAAAGAGGGAGAGCAGAGGTGAGAGAATCCAAAGGTAAGACAAAGGAGAGAGATGTAATCTGTGTGCGATCGACTGGTGCAGCGCTGACCACTCTAGGGACACCACTATCATTTGTTTCCATCTGTCTGCCTCCTTTTATGTTTTCTCACTGCTTTTCTTTTAATTCCCATTCAATTAAAGTTGGCTATATTGGCTGACCACTGGTTAATTGTTCAGGGGCCTTCTGTGGAGATGGATAGACCCTAACGAGAACAGGCAGTACTCAGTGTGTGTGTGTGTGTGTGTGTGTGTGTGTGTGTGTGTGTGTGTGTGTGTGTGTGTGTGTGTGTGTGTGTGTGTGTATGTGTGTGTGTGTGTGTAAGTGTGTGTCCATGTAGCTATAGTGCTTCTCTGAATTATTAGTATTTAGCCTACTCTGAATTTGTAAGTAATGATTTATTTAAAACCCATTTCCTGTCCTGCACATGCTCACAGCTTTGTGCAACTAGTGCAATTTATATTTGCCTTATATATTGGCCGACGTGGATAAAGATGGTTTCCTTGATGATGAGGAGTTTGCCCTTGCAAACCACCTGATAAAGGTGAAGTTGGAGGGCCATGAGCTGCCTGCAGCATTGCCTACTCACCTGGTGCCTCCATCCAAACGTGGGACAGTGGTGGATGAGTAAGAGTTGAGAAAAAAGAGCAAGACCTGCCAACAAATGAGCCTTTTCAATGTTTGAAGTATTAGTTACTTACTACAGCCTGTAGTGCATGCTTTTTTTTTGCTATCAGTGTCTCAGCTGTTTTTTGTTGGTCGCTACTAAATCTCCAAGGGTCTAGGATGGGGTTGATGTATGGTTTTGAATAATAATTACCTATGTTTGTGCTAGAACTGCCATTGCAGTGTGAAATTTGTTAAAAAATGTGTTTTTATTATTTCATTAATATGGCCTTATACAACTTATTGAAAATAAAATTGTTCTGTCAAAATTTCTTTACGTAAACTACAAAATGAATTAAATTTCAGGTAAAAAAAAATAATTTTAACTTAATTGGAAAATGCCTACCCTGACAGATTGAAGAAGCTGCCCCAGGGACATTTACATTAAAGACTTCAATAACCTGCATGAGAAAGTGAAAGTTGACTGCAAAGCAATACAGGAAAGAAAAATACTGCATCAAATCCTTTCATATTTCTGAACTGAACTAACTGAACATTTTGCCATGATGTGAATGTCAAATATAAATATAAAATACCACAGGAAACCGTGTGTGCTAAATTTGACCTGAAAAGGTTCATAAAAAGGTCCAACAGCTTAGCTGCATCTATCAGTGTGTATTTGAAACCAGTTAGACTGAAAAAGCAGATAAGCCCTGTGAATGAGCAGGAGTGGTCATTATCCATTAGAAAGTGGTCCTAATACAATCAAAGGAGATGGTATTTAGGTTTTTTTAATGCCTTTAATATTAGTACTTCCACTGCTCACTTCAGGGTTAGGGTTGGTGTAGCTGTAGCAGGTGGCCAGTGTGTCTTGGAGTCCTTATTCAGTAATGTTCAAGAACATGTTCGTTATTGCATTCGCAGTATTTGGGTTGCAGTATTCAAAATGAAAAATGTTGATGGTTTATTTGTTTTTTTGTTGTTGTTTTTTATATATATATAGGTTTTTTATAGCTTTCCAACTATAGCAAGTTCTATTTATCCTATGACCTCTGTTATTCTCAAAAGTAGAGTCAGAACAAAAACTAAAGTCTGTGAAATGCTGGTGCCCCATGACAGCAGTCCTTTTATTCTGGTGATTCAATTCTTTATCTAAATAATAGTCATATGTGACTACTATTTACTTTCTGTTACATAAGTGACCTAGATTGTATCTGATCATTCTACTTATATTAAAATTTGACGTTAAATGTGACATAAGGTGTTTTACACCTTTACTGAATCTACTCCTATTCACGCTTCTATTTTTCTTAATCACATACAGTTCTTTCCATTCTACGGTGTCTGTTGCCTCTCTTCCACTTGGAAACAAATGCTAAACTGAAACAAATTTCTGTTGCAATTAAAATGTGAGGCACAGAGGGAGAGGGAAGCGAAGCAGAACAACTTGAAAATGACTTTGTAGAAAAGACTCAACGGCCTCTAATTACACCACTATTGATTGCTGTGCGCTACTTTTCCACATTCACTTACACCTTTTCCTTCTACTCTTCAGTGCATGCAGCGAGGTGCCTGAAGTCTTTCTGTATTAAGAGTTTCACAGCATTTGAACATGAGGGGAAGTGAAAGGAACGTGGTGGACAGATGTGTAACATGTAACAATATGCATTTCTGATTTTCCATTTGCTTGTGTACTATTATACCAGTTATGTGCACCCCTGATGAACAGGGAAGTGATGCATTGCCTCAATCATCACGAGAAGTGAAAATAAATCAAATTTAAAAAAGCGCTGCCCTCATGATTTAGTCTGAGCAATAGCATTGTCATGGCTTTTCATAGTCTAAACAATGTATTTCATGATTGATCACTTGTTTAGTCTAACTGATATTACCTGCCCTGAAAAATGCTCAAAGGGAGGCAGACAGTATCACTATTAGTTAATTAATATTGAAAGTTAGTGACTTGTGAGAGCTTTGTAAACAGTGAGCGGGTATAGCTCCATGTAACTGGGGTCAGTTGCTGCCGTTTGTGTCCCACAGACGGCAGCGACTGCCATCAGCCTTCCCACGCTTAGCTTCTGTGATCTTTACAATTTTTGTTGGTTTATCTGTCCGTGGTTTGGTTTAAACAGAATCCCTCATTTTTCACTTCTTTTTAGAGTTTGAACACTGCTGATTTGCATTCTCAATTACTCGGATACCTTTTTATATACCTTTCCTGTTTTATACAGTTCAATTTCCTTTACCCACAAATCCTTTGACAATTCTCTGGCTTTCCCCATGACTCAGACAGAAACATTAGTGCAGCACTGGATGAGAGATGCAAGGGTCTGTCAGGAGCCCAGAAACTGACCTTTTATACACACACTGATTACAAGCAAACAGATCACAAGTGAGGATGGTTACCTTTAGTTGTAGGAATGTAACAATTCACTCAACTCATAATTGCGATTCACAAATATAATCTCTTGACTTGATTTTGACAAGATTTTCTTTTATGACATGAGTTGAGCAGTGAACATTTATCCTTTTATTGATTCACCAATCAGGGCTCCAGACTAACTTTTTTCATTTGTCCCAGTAATATCACGAAAGGAAGTTCCAGCAGTCCCTAAGTAAATGTCAAATGTTCCCATATTTATTTAAAATATGGGCTAATGTTTGTCCATTTGTAAGTTTATAAATAAACGTAAATAAAATCAAATTCTATATGCATAAAATTTCATTTGTTTATAAAGCTAGTTTCTTTGAATTAGTGGATATTAACAAAGTTAATAAAAATTTTATATCAACATAATATAATATTAAAGTAACTTATAATATATAATCTCCAATAAATCTGTATCTGATGGATTTAGACCTGGTTAATTATTTTGTGTTCATTAATCAGTTCTTATTAACTTTAGCCTAAAAACCTTTTTGAATCAAACACAATAATAAACACTGGCGTTTCACTAAAAAAGTAGAACTTTATCAAAACAACTCTTATTAGTTTAACTGTTACCTTTTATGCATTTTCACCTGTTATTTATTAATAACAACAATGTATTAACAGTATAATTAATGTCAGGATTTGGATGTCAGAAGTACTTCACAAAGGACTGGATTTGGTCCACTGACATCAGGTTGGAGACCCTGGTCTTTACTCAGTGACTGCAGCCGAGACTCACAGAAGGCAGCACATGATCCACCAGAACATTGTTACATCTCTGTGACAAGGGCCTCAAACAGATGAACACTCAGTTTAAGACAGGTCTGACTCTGTTAAGGAATAATAGCCTATGACTCAGAGATGGTTCAGACTATGGACAAGTAGATTTATTTTTACTGCCACACCTTTGATTTAAATGAGAATGAGCCTTCCTCAATTTCAACATCCACACTCTCATGTTGCCATTCTAGAAACTATTTGCAACAACTGTTTGTGAAATATATTTATAGACAATGGCATGTCCCTGCAGGGCTACCATAGCTGTTAAATTGCAATAAAATGTTTAACATAGCTTGTGGAATTGCAGTCTGCATTTTAGCGCTAAATGTTGCTAAATAAAACCCACCTTCAAGGGCACTTATTGACCTTATTTGACTGCTGTCTCCTGGTCCTGAGTGTCTGAATTAAGGGTGGTCTTTTGGTAAACTATTGGTTTCATTTTTTGATTTTTGTCACTGTTTATTTTCTTTAAAATAATGACATGCTTGTCTTGGTTGCATCTTGTGATCAAGATACTGCTCTTACGATACAACCTTATTATGTTGGTGCTAAAGTCTACACACATAGATTGCATTGCAACAAACAAATCGTTTTCCTTTGGCCTTGATTGAGTATGAAACACATTTTGGGTATACATCTTCTAGAATGTCCCCATCATGTCATTGTTTCTGAACTGAACTTTCACATTTATGTCAGACATAAAGCGCCTTTAAATATTTTTTATCAACTCTCCGAACTTAACTGAGAGTCACCTCGTACCTGCAGGAGCGACCCAGTCAGGACAGCCATTCATCACCAGAGGAATTACCCCGTGACAAAAGTATGCTCTGTGCATACAGCTGTAGACTGAATACACAAACAGACCCCGTGTTCTATCCTGCTCTTTAGCCAAAGTCATTTGTGCCAATGTCAAAAGTGATAAATGGCTTTTGTGTTGCCTATGACAAACCACAGAGTGTTTCTCACTTTTAAACCAGAGGTAGCAGAAGATGGCTAGGACTGGGGCCTCTGTCACACACCGTTTGGGCCCCAGCTTCACATTTTCACTGGCAACACACATGCCTTTCCCTCAGATACTCCGCCATGGTTCTCCCTGGAGCTCACTGCTGTCCAGCCAGGCAGCAGCTCTGACAGCGTGTGTCCTCAACTGCTCCGTCAAACACATGGGACTCTAACTCTGTGACAATAAAACTTATTTTTTTCTGAAATCCTGTTTACCCCAAAGATGGGGTCTTGTTTTTTAATTATGTGTAGACTATAGCAATGCAATTTCAAAAAGGGCTCATAATTAAACCTTTGATGTGAAGGGACCTGGGTGAGTGGCACCAGCTTGTCTTTGATTATCCAGAACATTTTCAGTGAGCCACACAAAAAGTCTATCAGCTCAAACAGTACTTTACTTTTCATATTTTTGGTAGCCAATGACAAGCTACGCTCCAAAACTCAACACAGTGATCATGAGTTACACTATATCTTAAGAGCTTACCAATGTCATATGCCATATTTTCCTTTGACTGTTCTGTGCTTTGTTTGACCCCACATGTTTCATCTGATCTCTCACTGTGTCTTTATATTTTCAGAGCGTAAGACAATCACACTGACTGTCGGGAACCAGTGGTCCTACAAAAAGATCTACAATGTGATTGGCTATTTGAAGGGAAAGAAGAATCCAGGTGTGTACATGTCCATGTATGGTAATTATTTATCACTGTTACTGTGAAGGTAAATCATGGAAAACACATCTTTGCCTCTATTTTGTTTATGATTCAATTTTGTAAAAGCTTAAACAAAGAAGATCAATGGTGTAAAAACTTGAAAGGGGTGCTTTTCAGTGGTAAAATGAGTAAACGATAACTGAAATAATTTGAAGGCTGCGTTGTAGAAGAGTGGACAGCACTCCTGCCACACTGGCCATTGGCTCAGTCTATGTGAACCAGTGTGTATGCAGACATTGTGAGGTGTCTACATTTCCTCTACCGGTGCTGCCATAACTTCTATCCTGGTCCTTGGGCTTCCAGCCACTTTACAAAAACATGCATGTGTAGGTGAAATGGTACATTTAAATTGAATGTGGCTTGTTAATCAAAGTTCATTCAAAACACAAACAAACCTAGCTTTTACCTGAGGTCAAAGTGACTAGCAGTATTTTTATTCATAACAATGACAAAAAGGGCAGGGACAGACTTCAGTTAAAGAGCAATTAAAAATGGTTAGCTGCCAATATGCTCAATACCTTATACAACTCTAGATGGAACAACAACAGTCAACATACATTAATGATTACTATGTTCTTACCGGGGGGTACAGTAACAGTGGTTAGCACTCCTGCTTCACAGCAACAGCCTTTCTGTGAGGAGTCTACATGTCCTCCACGTGTTACCATGGCTTCTCTCCGGGTACTCCGGCTTCCTCCCACCGTCCAAACACATGCATGTATAGGTCAATTGGCAAATCTAAATTGTCCCTAGTGCATGAATGTGAGAGTGACTAGTGTCTGTAACTGGCCACTGTCCAGGGTGTACCCCGCCTCAGGCCTAAAGCTTCTGGGATAGGCTCCAGTCACCTCCGACCCCTAACGTTACTATGTGGAAAAGTGAATGTTCTTACCATTTAGCCTAAGGTTGTGAGTCCAGAATAGCCACATTAGTACACAGTACATATGGCTAGTTGGTGTGAAAACTAGTCAGGGATGTGTCCAGGTGGAGCAGTAGCAGCATTCACTGGAGCAGGCAGTGGGCTGTGGAATAGGCCTGCTGCAGGGGCCACAGTCACATCTATTTGCTCCTGTTTTGTCAACACTTCTAATTTATCAAACTTTTAGTCCTTTAGTTTTGGTGCTGGTGAATGTCTTTGGGTTTGAAGACCCTTTAGAAAACAGTTGTCCTTGATTAGATTAGCACTGCTCCATTTAACATAGAAACCAGTCTTTAATCACATTAATCAGGCCCAACAGATGCCACTCTGCAAATTTAGCGGCTCATTTGGTGCCACAGGTGTTCCTCCCTTTTTCTGATTGAGCACAAGTTAACTTTGTACTAACAGTTTTCATTATGTGAAGAAATGGTGTGTAACTGTGCTGTGCAGTAGAACCCAGCTCAATCAGTGAAACAGACTGTGGGTGTTCTTTTGTTCCAAAACTTACATAAAGACTAGCATTTGTTAAGCATCATACCCAATGTATGCGGTATAATATAATGTGGAAAATGTTATGATTTATAGTTTCTAAATCATGTTGATTTGCCTAAACCCACGACTATCAACAAAGAGAACTTTATGAATAAAACAGAGATGTAGTTTAAACTTTCTTTGTTTTAAATGATCTTATTTCTAATCATTTTGCACATTCAAATACATGTTGTTAGATTCATGTTAAGTCTCAACTTAATTGAGACTTGTTACTAGCGTTGAATACACAACGGTTTACACTTCAGCCACACAGCAAGTTGTGGAACTGATTCCTGGGCTGTTTCCCCATGGCTTTTTAATGAGGAGTTTTCAGGTCCTCCCTGTGCTGTGGTCGGTTCCACCCTGGTCCGGCTTCCTCCCTCTGTCCAAAGACATGCCTGTTAAACTGGGGCATCTAAATCGCTCAGGGTGAATGTGTGCTCAGTGTATGTAACTGCCTCACATCTAAGTAAGACAGGATTGGTTGATGAATCATGATGCTAATACATAAGCAAACAATAGGCTGCATTATGTGACACCACAGTTGTATTTGCACACTTTCTGACAAACTCAAACCAAATTTCTTAG